>JAOWBN010045966.1:0-21390 GCA_028565015.1 Pinguicula moranensis
TATTGCAATGCTGTTGGCTTCATTTTGTTTTGTATGTTGGGATTTTCTGTTTTCAGTTTCATTGCTTGTGGACTCATCAGAGCCATTATGTGAAGAGTGGGATGTGTCCCTGTCCGAACTGTTAATGTTTTTTACCAAAGGAGATGCTGCTTTATTTGATGTTGTACTTTTTAATGTTGGTTGGATTCGTTTGATTGAGGATTCAGAATGTGATTTTTCCTCCAGAGCCACCATCAAGCCCATTGAGTTGACTAGATTAGGAGCTGCAGAAGGCATGATTGTTTCATTTAGCTCCTGTTGGTTAGTGTTTTCTTTGAGATTTCTAGAAGGTGTTGTGCATTCTTTGATTACATGTGATTGGTTTATAGAGGATATTTCATCCGCTTGTTCATTTGTTTTGTTTTCAGCTGGAAGTCCCTGCACAGCATTTGTGTGCAGCAGATTATCATTTTGCTGATCTTTATCATTTAAGTGTGCTCGAGGCACATCTATTTTGGAGTTGTCCACTTCAGAAATCTTGGATACAGAAATCATAGGCTCAGCAGTATAGTTTAAAACCACATTGGAAGGATCAATAGTATTAATATTTTCAGCATTCAATCTAGCATGTTGTGCAAGCTCGGTATGTAATAAATCAATTGCATCATTTCTTGCAACAATATCAGTATCCAAAACAGTCACCTCTTCAGCATTCATCCCCACATCCATATTCACATTAAGCCCGACATCTTCCACAGGATTAGCATGTTTAGCAGATAAGGGGAAGATAAAATCAATTTTATCTTTTTTGGCATCATTGTCATTACTTATAATCTTCCCCTCATCCGTAACCTTCCCCACCTCAGTAGCCACAATAGAGTTAGCATTCAACACAGCATTAATTTGGCTATTACTTGGCATCACTTTGGATTCCTTGACCATGGAAGTAGACACATTATCATTAAAGCAATATTGAGGGACAGAGGACTTACCTGGAACGTCTCCAGCCTTCTCCTTATTAGATACTCCACTGATTTCATCTTTCTGCATTGTTGTTTCATTTGCAGTGGGAAGCTTTGTAACCTGTCTGTAAATCTGTGTAATAGATCCTTTCCCTATGCCTTTTTTCTTTGAAGTTTCATCCCTCGGTTGGATCTGATTTGCTTTGGGGAGCTCATTTGTGGGCATGTCTGGGATCAAAACTTTGCAATTCAGTTGGGAGTGACCCTGTCTATGGCAGTGATTGCAATATTGTGGGATGGATTCATATGTGATCGGCTGCCAAAAGCCTTCTGCTCCTGCCATAATCCAGACTCTTTTAGCCGGTGACTTGAGAAGATCAAGTTCAACACAAATTCTGGCTTGACTTGGGCGATTGAGTTGCGCTGTAGCTTGGTCTACCATAATAGGATGCCCTACACTTCTTGCTATCGAGCATATACTATCCCTCCGGAAAAACTGCACTGGGAGATTAGGCATTGTAATCCAGACCGGAGCTATGTGAGATTCCGCATTATTTCTGAAATCTGGTGACCAGCGAAATACTCGCATTGGATAGCCGCTTATCGTCCATTGCTCTCGCAACCATAAGCGATTTCGGTCTTCCTCATTATCAAACCGGAGGAGTATGTGCTTCTGGTCCAGCAATCCAGCGGAAAAATCAGCCTTTAGCCCTAACGATGTTATAACTCGTCGGATTTCTTTCAGCAGAGGGCGGCCGTGAGAGAATTTGCCAATAAGTGCTAACTTGAAAGGTTCATTCAGAGTTTACATAGTTTTGAGATGCAAACACATGCCCAAATTGGTGGATCGACATTTGATCCTATCCAAACATTTGTGTATGGTCTTGTAGAACCATTCCACTCAACATTTATGTAGAACTCTTTGTATATTGATCACCTCATTACATGTGATATAATTAGATATGTTTCTATAGCATGCAATTTCAATGGATATATACCCATTGCATGTAATCTAAATGGAGAATAATATGTCACGATTTCATATATCTCACATACATAAATTGTAGGATTTTTTCACTAACATATATATAAATATATATATATGTGTATTAATATATATTATTTAAATTCAATTAATGGATTTTTGATGTATTAAATATTCATCCAATAAACTTATATTTTGTGATCCCATAATGACAAACAAGACCATGAAGTTTTACAAACTACATCTCAACCCCTATACTTTAACTTAAGTATAAATTGACCCCTCAATAATTTGATATTTATGTGTATAATCCTATAGGTTCCCAATGACTTGGTAATGGACCTTGAATTAATATAATTGAATTATGGTAACGAATTAAACTCTTTTAATTCATTAATACCTAATTCATGTCCATAGAGCCTGAGAGGCCTCTACTAGCATACCATGGTCATCCAAACATTGAATATATAGTAATGTAATGAAACTATCCCTTTCAAAAACTAGTTATCGTGTAATTAATAGCCTTTCACCTTTACATATCCCAAATCTTGCATATTGAAGTTTCTGTCATCCTTTTTAATTGTATGCGAAAGCCTTGTACCGGACATCAGATCTTCGAGCATTGATTAAAAATTATTTTCTAATCATACTCACACGTTAATAAAAAAATTTATTCATGATCTCTTACAAGTGGCCATAGGTAATGCAGGAGCATACAAACATGCCACATAGGCCAATGAGAAAATGGCACATCTCTCTGACAGCACGCGGTATAAAATGAAGGCTAGAAAGTCGGCAAGGCAAGGCAAAGGCCTTGCGTGGGCACAATGCACGCCAGGCGTAGACAGGGTGCATGTCGCACAAGTAATAAAGTGATGATAAGGATGTCAAAGCACGAGGATCACCACGTGTACATGTGGCTATCAGACTTTATGCAACTAAGGTAAACTGAGTTATCTCCACCTAACTGTACCATGTTGAAAAAATAGCCAATGATATCACAGTAAGAAGATTCTTTGACACTTACTTCCGAGGAGACTTTTGCTGATCAAAGCAAGTCATATTGAGTCAGTTGTCTTCCATGTACCAAAACGATAGGCGTGTACTATATAAAACAGGAGGAACGGGGAGGGGTGGGGAATACCTGTTGTCTGCCATGAGAAACTTTTACCAAGATAAGTAGATAAAATGACAGATACAACAAAGTTTCTTCCATAGAAAGAGACTAAATAGATGTTAGCTACAATATGAAGTCTTCATCAACTATTAGGACAAACTCTGGGAACATCAACAGCGGGAAGTTATCATCAGCGCTATAACAGATTCTGCAAATTTTAATAATACTAGCAGCAAGATTAAAAGTAAATTTCTGCCTAACAAAATGCTCAGGCTAAAAGGATATACATGCAGTAGGATTCAAGATCCAGTATGTGGCGGAATAAGGCAGTTTCTTGGAAGCAGATATCCAGAGACATGAAATTCTCTTGATGTTTGATACTATGTTCATATGGTTGGTGTATTTTGCTTGGAAAAATTTCAGATTCCTAGCTTTCCACACAAGCCAAACCATGGCTGTCCAGATTGCTCTCCAGGCTGCCAAGTTGGCTCTTATTGGTTTATTCAAGGAGAAGTTTGATAAGGATGGGACACTTACTGCCGGGAGTTGTAGAATTTTTGGTGATGATACCCAGTCCAGTAATGAAGACCAGACCTGCATGATCACAGGACAGGTTTTACAGATGTGATCCACTGAGTCTTGACCTGTACAGCAGAGTGGGCAGGTTGTCACATGGTCTGGAGGTATGATATGCCGCATCCTCAGTGTCTCATTTGTTGGCAGAGAATTCTGGATTAGCTTCCAACAAAAAATGAGTACTTTTTTTGGTGCCAAGGTCTGCCAGAGTGAATATAAAGTAGCGCTCTCCTGAGCAATAAAAGGTGGCACTGCAAACTCCATAATCTTAGCATAAGCAATCCTAACTGTATATTTTCCATCCGCTTCAGAGTTGAAGACATATTTGTCCATAAAGTTGTTGAGATGAACATCCTGCAGCAGAAGCAAAAGATTGGAGAGGTCGTGTAATTCAGAATTCCTCAGAGGCCTTCTCCAATTCCAATGCCAAGAGTTTGATTCACCTAATCTACAATTTGATAGTGGAGCATTTTGGTTGGCAGTGGTTCTGAAAAGCCTTGGAAAAATCTACGCTATAGAATTATCAAGAAGCCATGGTTCCTTCCAGAATCTGATGGCAACTCTTGTACCTACTTGCAAACAGATGGAAGTATGAAAATAGTTGGAGCTAAGGATTTGTTGAAGATTTGTCCACCAAGAAGAGCCATAGGCTAAACCCCTACTTCTACCAAGCTGATTCGAGGCAAACATAGGGTTAAAATGTTCTCTCGATTTGCCCACTAAAAGACAACCCTCTGAACCATATTTGGATCTTAAGATGTTGGTTGTTAGGTCTGTATACACTCCTTATTGTTGATGTCAATTACTAGTGAAGGCGGTATGATCTTGGGGATGGGAGATATCTAGAAGCATTTGAGCTCCTTCCAATTGAAAACGCTTCTCAGTGTAGGGATCAAGATGCATGAATGTCCCTAATTGCTGACCAATTTGTTTAAACATACCCTCTTCCCATGCTATTAAGGGTAGACCAAATATTTTTTCCCATGCAAGTCTGATGCTTGCTACCATATCCTCCATATCAGACCAAGAGGCTAGCGAACCTTTAAGACATAAGGATAACCAGTTCTGCTCATGTTTCTATAAAGCAGGAAGGTCACAAGGCTCGTGCTCCCATAATAGAACTTTGCCTGATCTCATAGCACTTGCTATAATGTTGAGATAGCCAGCTCTTTTAAGTTCCAGTTGGAACTCTCTAAGTTTGTGAACATCTCTCAATCTACCAACCCTTCCAGAGTTCAGCCAATCATAACTCCTAGCTTCACAAGACCACTTCAATATGGAAGTGGATCCATGGCTACACTCTGTTTTGTTACTCTGTGCTTCTCTAGTGTTCTTGATCTTCTGAGCTGTTGTTGTAGGCTTAGTGGGCAGAATAGAGCAGGGCTTTGATGTTTGTCCATCCTGGAACTTGCTAAAAGTTACAGGAATCTATTATAGAGTAGTCAGTGAAGTAGCCTTTGACTCATGTCTATGACTATTACCCTGTACTTGTAAATTTCTGTCAACAGAGGCAGTTCCATATCTGGCCAAATTACATCTGATCTTGTGATAGTCAATCCATGTGTTGTTCATCTCATAAAGTAGCATGTTTAAATCTTGAATGTGAACAAAGTCAGCAAAACCAAAGGCTAGACGATCTCTACCAATTTTCCTAGCAATTCATACCTTGTGTAGCGTACCATACCTCTTAAGAACATTTTCTAAGTTGGTGACAGTATAACCAGGGGGGAAGTTGGATATAAAGAAGGTACCTTCAGCGAGTGTGACTTTGTTACCTATGTCTTTTGGAGGCTTAGCTCCAGTGGCTTGCATTACCTTTTCAACCACCAGTTGTCTACGCTGTGAGTTGAGTACGTTAGCATAAGAGAGCCTAGGTTACACTCGCCGATGTGGGTAAAATATCTGCTGGGGGCCTAGACTGGTGTGTATCGGCCGGATATCTCGGACACCGAGGCGTCGTGCATATGCGCGGGAGGCTTCAACCTTGCCATAGCTACCAGAAGCATTCCGTCTAAAACCTCCTGAGGCCATCCAGCTACGTTGTTTCCTAAGGTAAGCTTTCTTCATGTTTCTCACCTCAAATGGCGGTATAGTCCATTGGGGTATCATTTATGTTCAAATTTGTAAGAATCTACGAGGTCATAACTGTTTCGCTACAGGATCTATGACAAAAAGAGTGGAAAGAGTGAAAAGAGAGTGCCTAGAGAGAGTGGGAAGGATCTGTGAGAGGGGGGTCTCCCCGGGAATCAATGGTATCCCCGGGGAGAGAGGAGTAAGGAGGGGTGAGGGGAGCTATATCTGGCCGGTAGAGAGGACGAACGAGGAACGATGAGGGTTTTACTAATCATGCAAGGTGCTCGTATAGAGAGAACAATCTCGAATCATCATCAACTATTTATCACTATGCCTTGCTTATGATCCTTGTTATAAAGTTTGTACAGCTCCCTCTATCTACAATCACTAGACAAGTCTTCTCTTTCATTTTGCAGCGCATATGGAAGATATTTGATCTTTGATCCAATTTTTTTTATCTTACCCTTGCTAAATGTTCGGAGCATGACCCAAAACCAAGGACCTCGCAACAATATTCCTCACTTGAATACGCCAAATCTTTGGCCAGAGACAAATTTTCAGCAAGTTGTCCATTGGTGACGACTAGCCTAAGGATGCTCGGATTTATTTCCTCAATCTCATACTCCAAATGGCTAGACATCTCCTGCAAGGTACCTAGACGGTCATCCAGAGAAGTGGAGGCTGAGTTTCCATCATCCTTTGCAATATTTGCATTGTTCATGGCCTGTGAGCTGGTCTACACCATAAACAGTGAACAAGACTAGAAAATAAATTTCATAATAGCTTACTTCCAAGATGTAAACCCAAAATTCACTATTCCCAATTTGTCTAAAAAAAGGTTTAGAATATGGTGAGGAGATAGGTTCACTCGCTGTTACCACTATATTTGTTCTTCAAATTCCAATTGAAGAGCAATGAGAACTAGGATGCAAAGAGCTACTAATGGATGAAAATCAGACAAGCAACACGGTCAAAAAGGTACTACAAAGGAATTTCGAAACAAACAACTCAATACAAATTAGGATGGAATTAAATGAAAAATACCCAAAAATTACGAAAATCAATCAGAAAAAATCAAAATTTCACTTGGGAAAAAGAACTATGATTTTTTTTTTGTTAAGCCAAATTTCATTAATATGAAAGAAATATTTCGAAAAGTGTAGTACCGAGAAAAGAAAAAAAATTGAAAGAAAACTAAATCCATTAGCCTCTAAAGGTAGAATGTGGATGGTATTACAACAGTGATCTCATTCCTCTTTTGCTAAGCATGTCTCTAATATCTATTATTTTATTGCTTGCCGAGGGTCATAGCTGTCAACTTATCATCCTATGAATGGTACACATCTCACTTATGACTTATAGAGTATGAGTAGCAGGTGTCTTTACTGTCAACATATCAATTCTAAGGATTGATACACAGCTCTGCCTACGTGCCTGAAAGATTCCAGATATTGAGAGTGTTGAAAACCCCTAATCCGTATGTTCAGCATTCTGGCACTATTCACAATTCTATGCACATTTGCTGCTCTGGATGCATCTATTACTTCGGCTTCAGTGGCACTGTCTTTCCCATATGCAATGTTGTCAAAAATGGTAGCTACAAAAAAGAGCAGGCTCTTACTGCACTAACCAAACTTTAGGCGAAGGGACTTCAAGTTCAACCTCCTAAGTCTTTTCCATCTAACATGAATTTCCAGAAATGGGATCATAGAATCTTTCAAATAAAGTGATCCATTGTCACAATATTAGATTTGTGGGATTGAAACCACCATTGAATTTAAGTTAGTCTGAGTGCAAGGATGTTGCTACTGCCTGCCTTCCCTGTACCGAGGAGAAATAAACATGTAATACTGTTGAACAGGAAGCATCGTGTGGGGTTGGGGGATTTGGGTTGGGGAGATACCTGAACGTGAGACCGTTCACTATGTTAAGTACAACAATGAATGCTGTAAAAAACTTCAAGAAGCCCAACCTCCAGAACAATATTCTTCTTCCACATTATCCATCCAACATTCGTGCCTATATATAAATATCCTCTAATTTAACAAAGCAATACCAACAACAGGAAGTAAAATGCGTAAATAAATAATCAGTAAGATAGAAACCAGCACTTGCACATAATCACTGAGCTGAAGATTTATAAGAAAATCTAAACCCTGCCAAGTTGATTAAGAATTAAAAGGATATAGAGGCAATAGCATTTATTAACCAATCTGTGCAAGAATAGGTCAGCTGTTTAATGGCAGAGATACAAAGCCAATATGTTCTCTTAATATTAGACACAATGCTTAAATGGTTGGTATCCTTTGCTTGAAAATATTTCAGGTTCCTAGCTTTCCACAATAACCAAACCATAGATATCCAGATGGCTCTCCAGGTAGCTGGGTTTACTCTGTCAGTTAACTTAAGATGAAGTCTGATAAGGATGGAACTTGTGAAGCCTGCAGATGGAGAATTTTTGGTGATGAGAGCCAATCCACTAACGCTGACCAGAGCTACAAGATCAAAGAATAAGTTCTAAAGATGTGATCCACAGAGTCTTGACCTGGAGAACAAAGAGAACAACTTGTCTCCTAATCAGGGGGGATAATATGCCACAGTTTGAGCTCCCCTTCTGTAGGCAGGGAGTCTTGAGCTAATTTCCTAGTAAAGATGAGAACATTTTTAGGAGCCATAGTCTGCCAGAGTGAACTTAGAGCATCAATCTTCTGAGCAGAATAGAGAGAAATAGATGAAGCCAAAATTCTTGCATATGCATTTTTAACTGGGTATTTTTCATCAGCTCCAGTGTTGAAGGAGTATTTGTCCCTACAGTTGTTAGGATGGACCCCCCGCAACAGTAATGATAGATTGCAGAGGTCATGCAGTTCAAATATCATAGAGGCCTTCTCCAAGTCCATTATAAAGAAGTTGAGTCCCACAATCACATGTCTTAAAGTAAAGAGTTTTGGTGAAGAGTAGTTCTGTAATGTCTTGGAAATTGCTGCGCTAGAGAATTGTCAAGAAGCCACGGTTCCTTCCAAAATCTGATGGCTGATCCTGATCCAACTTTCAAGATGATGGAGTGGCTAAACCAAATGGAATTAAGGATATGCTGAATATTGTTCCACCAAGAAGAGGCATAAGCTCTTCCCTTTCTTCTGCCAACTTGCCTCGAGGATGGCACAAGAGTAAAAAGTTCTCTCTGTTTACCCACTGACAGACAACCCTCTGAACCATATTTGGATCTTAGGATGTTGATAGCTAGATCATCTCCTCGTGAAAGTAGACATTCACCCCAGTTAGCCAATAAGGCTTCATTGAAGGCTTTAAAATTTCTGACTCTCAGGCCACCATTGGATACTAGAGCAGTCATTTTCTTCCATGACACCCAATGAACTTTCTTGTGCTCATTGCTACCATTCCAGAAAAAAGACCTCAAAATTTTGTTTAGCTTGAGAATGATAGAGTATGGAGCTTTCAGGAAGGAAAAGAAGTGAGAAGGCAGAGCATTTATAACTGAGTTCATGAGTATTAGTTTCCTACTAGAAGAAATGTACATGTGGTCCCAGGAACTTAGAACCTTGCTGAATTTACTTACTACCGGCTGCCAAGTAGAGAGTCTAGCAGGGTTTGCACCTATAGGGAGTCCTAGATATTTGAAAGACAAGATATCAGATTTGCCTCCCAGATATGCTGCCATCTCCTCTAAGAGAGGCTGCTGCATATTGATTCCAAATAGACTACTCTTTGAGTAATTGATTTGCAGACCAGAGGTTATTTCAAAATTGAGGAGGATGGGCTTCAGAGTTATTATATTCCTCCAGCTTGCTTCACCAAAGATTAGAGTATCGTTTACAAACTCTAAATGGGAAAGCTGGACTTTGTACCTGTCAATTTCAACCCCTATGAACATTTTTAAGTAGATAGCCTTCTTGATCAACATTGAAAGCCCCTTAGCAGCCACAAGGCATAGTAGAGGAGAAATAGAGTCCCCTTGGCGAAGTCCTCTCTTTGGGAAAAATTCTTTGGTGGGACTACCATTTATGAGAATTGAAGATGAGGCAGATTCTAGTAATTCTCTTGTCCACCAAATCCAGATTTGAGGAAACTTCATTTGAGACATAAAATCCTACAGATAGAGCCAATTAACCGAGTCAAAAGCCTTTTCAAAATCAACCTTTAAGATCAAGGCCTGCTTTTTAAGTTTCTTCAATTCGTCCACTACCTCATTGGCTATAAGAACACCAACTAGGAGATTTCTGCCTTTGATAAATGCCATCTGATTAGCTGCTATAATTTCTTCCATAACCGAACACGGTCTCAATTCACGGACTTTTGAAATGATCCTTGGGATGGCTCCAATTAAGGTGATAGGTCTAAAGTCTTGAACATAAAGGGGAGTGTCTGTTTTGGTTAGCAGAAAGATATGAGCCACATTACTTCCTTGGAAAGTCTGCAGTTCCTGTAAAATTCAATATATAGTTGCAAAATGTCATCCAGGAACAAGTGAAGAAAGTGTTTGATGAATTTGAATTTGAAACCATCAGGTTCTGGATTCTTTTCACTTCCAAAATGTTGGATAGCAATCATAATTTAAGCCTCTAAAAATGGCATGACAAGCTGCTCTCTGATCAGATATGAGAAGTGGTGAAAAGTGATATTTGTTATCTCAGGCTTGTTCCAGACTTCTTCAGAGAATCTTTCTGAAAAGTGTTATATGAAACATCTCTTGATGTCTTCAGGATCCTCCAGCCATATATTACCTTCCCACACACCATGGATAGAATTTATTCTCCTATTTTTTCGAATTCATTTGTGAAAGTAAGCAGAGTTGGCATCCCCTTGTTTAAGCCAATTAATTTGAGCTTTCTAAAAGTGAAGGGTGTCTATGTTGTTGGTCAGTGCTTGGAGCTCCTGCTATTTAATCAAAAGGAGCTGAGTATCTGAAGTAGAAAACTGAGAGTTTTAAGCCTGTATTTCCATATTATAGATTTGATCCAATAGATCTTTTCTTTGAGCAAAAGAACTCCTAGGTTGTAGCCTGTTCCACTCTTTAATTCCCGTTATTAACTCCTTGATTTTAATAACTTACAAATCCCTCTTGATTTATTTTAGTGTTGAGCCTTTCTACCATAGCAGTGAAGTCTGTATTTTCCAGCCAACTGTCTAGCATTCTAAACGGTTTAGGACCCCAGTTTTTAGGATGGCAGGAAAGAGATACATGAAAGTGATCAGAATCATCTCTGTTTAGACCGGATTGAGTCCAAGATGTATAATTTCCTAGACAAGTATCATTCACAAGAAATCTGTCAGGCCTACTCATAGCTTTAAGCGAATTTAGGTACATAGTCAACTTTCTTCTAGTCATTTGCAGGTCCTGAAGTTGCAGCCCATTGACAAAGGATCTGAAAACTTTGATCTAATGTTCCAAGGATCTCTGGGAGTTTCCTTTTTTTAAGGTACCTAGTGAACTTTTTTTTTCTGAGGCATCTAAAACAACATTGAAGTTTCCCATAAGGCACCATTTCTCCATCCCTTTTCCTTGATGCAAATCAGCGATCTGCTTCCATTGGAGTTCTCTTGCACCTAAATCATTAGCACCATAAATGTTCAACATGTGAGAGATTATTGACTCTTAATTACACATACCTGTTATTGACAGAAAACCATCCCCATAAGTAAAACTGAGCCTGCTGAAAACTGAATTATTCCAGATGCAAAGTAAACCACTAGATTGTCCTGCAGATCCTTTGTCTAACCAATCGAAGTCATCATCATACCGAAGAAGTTGACATAATTTCCTGTCCACAGTTTCCATTTTAGTCTCTTGAAGGCTAATAAAATCAGAAAGTTCTGATAGAATAAGGTTTTTAACTCTTCTCTGCCTACCCTGGCCACAGAGGCCTCTGACGTTGTATGTGATAATCTTCATATATGCTGGTCAAACATACATAAATGATGATGAAATAGAGCAAAACCAAACACAAGATTAGTGTTAAAACAAGATAAATATTCTACGTTCTTCCGAGTTCATCAAGGGATACATTGCACACCTGGACAAAGAGTCATAGGTCATGCTTATGGCAAGAGGCATTCTATGAATGACAAATATTGAGTTCATCACACTAAACAAAGAAATCAAAGTCAACCCCCCTTAAGTACGAGCTTCCGGACAAGTGATCCCGAAACCCTTGCTTTTCGTACACTCCTTTTCGGCTCTTGTGGCTAAGATGTTTTTGTGCCTTATATCTTCATCCAGTATCTTCTCTCAAAAGCTTGGAGTCCAATCAAAGGGTATATTTGTTCGCCAAATGGGTTTGGTGTCTGCTAAACGTGTACAACTACCACCATGCAAGATTATTTCGAATAGGAACTAGTGTCATGCCCTGGATTTATGGTGCAAAACCTCTGTTTTTTGGGTTGTTTCCCTTCTTTTCTTCACAGTGAGCATTAAGTGAGTTGTTAATGCAAAAGACAAAAAAAAATGGATATAAAAATTGTATCTCCTCATCAATATTTAGCCAAATCAGACTCACATAGTCTCTATTAATTAGGTATAAAATTGGCTCATCAAATACCTAATACATTCACATGTGGATTAATGCATTTGCAAGTCGTAATACAATAAATAAGGGTGTTCTCTCTCTACCAAACAACATATAGAAAGTGGTAAAACATCTACACTTGATGCAAATTTTCTTCTTATCTTCTTAGATTTCAAATGTGGAGCCCAATCTCCAAAAACACACATATAAGTTATACAAAAGGTATAAGCTCTAAAGGGTTGTGGTGGTGTGGACTATCATAGAGGCTTGACATTTGGACACTTTGAAGAGGAGATTACTTTTATGATCTTGAAGAATAAATCTTCTTGAGGTAAAAATTATTTCTTCCCCTTTGATTTTTAAGTTGTATAAATTAGCAAGGTATGTGGGAAATGAATTATGATTTTTTTTGTTATTCATGTTTGCACACACAATTCTTTGCGCTTGTGCATGCAACATGCTTCATAACACTTATTATAGGTTCCAGGCTAATGTGGACGATTAGTCGATTACATGTCATATTGTGGATACGTGTTTATCCTGAATGGCGGTACTATAGTTTGGAAGAGTAATTAAGTAATTTTTCGTAAGCAAAATATAAACACGGAGTTGGGAACATATTATTGCATAAAAATAAGGAAAATTTCAAATAAAAAAAAAGCATATGGCATACAACCCAACAAAAAGTTACACGAAATAGGAAGGATCAAAAGAATGAAGATGGAAGAAACGTGTTATACCGTATAAATCTAATTAAACATGGAACATCAGCTTCTAGCTAATTACTACGCTAGAAACGAATGTAAACTAGGCTTAATCAAATGCCTACCCAATAATCAACTCTATGATCAATACAAAAATCATTAAGTCAACCTTTAAATGAATCCCAAGTTACATGCAACCTAATTTTCTTCAAAATATGGATTAAAGAACAAAGAGGCTTCTCTCAAGATTGTAAAATAAAATCATTCATAAAAAACGTCGTTATAAATCTCAATCATTACATGCCTTTATATAGGATAACAAGAGACTTAGGACTGGAACTCTGATTCCTAAATTTGACATTATCCAAAACAAACTAAACTCTCTCTAAACGAGATTTAAGAATATCCAAAGTAAACTAAACTCTATTTAAACTAGAATTTTGAAAATAATAAAACTAAATAATTAAAATCCTATTAAGAATAACATAAATAATAAAATGGGACATCTATTCGACTCGTCTTTCCCTGGGGGACACGCCCCCTTTGATATTGCACGCATTCTACACGATTTTCTTGCAGATGACACTTCTTTGCTTGTAGAGTCCAACTGGCACTTGATTCCTCAAAACGGGTGAGTTCAGCTCGAGTAGGACTCTTTAGGGTGGCTCTGAATGGGAGAGTACAACTTGTGTGAGACTGCTCTGAATGGGAGAGTTCAACTTGGGTACGACTCTCTGAAACGACATAGTCCAATTAGGGTAGGATGCCTCGAGAAGACATAGTCCAACTTCTTTAAACCATACAAGAATTCAAATGTGTCTCGAACCTCAAACAATCACATCATACCCTTCCCCTTGGTAATGATTCGTCCTGGAATCCAAATCTTCATGTGAATTATAATCTACTCCATATCCTTGTGATAAGATCGTAGTTCTTGTCCACGATTGTATAATTCCGCATTTCTTGAAAACAAATCACTCTCGAATCTTGACCTTGTGATTGATTTTCTCCAATAAATCATAAACACCATTCACATAAGAATTGCTCAAAATAGAACACAAACCATTACAAACCTTAAAATTTGTACATCTTCAAAACTATCTTGTTCCAAATCCAAACTAGAAATCGCACTTACAATGACCACTAGTGCAACATCAAGGTCAGATATGCCTTGGTAGGCTCCCATACAATCCTATCGTTATGGTACTGCATTCGAGTCCGTTGCATGTCCTAAAACAAACCGAACAAGGTGATCTGAGCTACCATGTGAAAATTTAGACCTTTTCCCATGTGAAGATTCAGACCTTTTCCCATGTGAAGATTCAATAATATGAGCTACCATGATGTCGGTTGAGGGACTCAAATCTTCTTTTGCTTTCTCAATAATAAATGAATATGCCAATTCGGTGTTCACAAACTAATTTTTCCACTCGAATATGCTTGATATGTTGCTAGAGACGGATTTTCAGCAAGTTGTCTGTTTGTTATGGTTAGGTTAAGACCGCTTGGATCGCTCTCCTCAATCTCATCCTCACTGTAAACATCTCTACCATTGGTCATCTATATAACACGGTTGTTTGGACAAGAGGTGGCCAAAAGTCTGAACCATTGGCACTTACAACATCAGATCTTCAAACTTGAACCTCTGAAAGTCGGCATATTCGGCCTCTTGGCCTAGGGTGATACCTTTTGATCGCCTACCCAATGATCTATTCTATGATCAACGCAAAAACCATAGAGTCAAACTTTACATGAATCATAAAATGCATGAAACCTAATTCTCTTTAAAAAAGGGATTGAAGAACAAAGAGACTTTGCTCAAGTTCGTAAAATGAAATCATTCATAAAAAACATGGTTATTAATCTCGATCATTACATGGCATTGTATAGGCGAAAAAGTGATCTAGGAATAGAACTCTAATTTCTAGATTTGTGAATATCCAAAGTAAACTAAACTCTATCAAAACTAGATTTTCAAAAATAATAAAACAAAATAATTAAAATCCTTTTAAGATAACATAAATAATAAATGGGACATCTATTCAACTCGTTTCTCCCTGGGGGACATGACCCCAATTGATATTGCACACGCTCTATGCATATTTTCCCGGATGAGAATGCTTTCATTGGTAAAGTACAACTGACATTGTATTCCTCAGAACGGAAGAGTGCAACTTTTGTAGGATACCTCTAAACAGTAGAGTCCAACTTGTGCAGGACTCCTCTGAACAGGAGAGTCCAACTTGGGTAGGACTCTTTAGAATTATAGAGGCCAACTAGGGCAGAGTTCTTCGAGAAGGTAGAGTCTAACTACTTTAAATCATTCAAGAATACAAATGCATCTCGAGCCTCAAACACTCATGTCAAGTTCCAAACAAGACACAATTGCTTACTCTACAACAAAGGCTAAATACATTGCTGTTTCAGAACCAACAAAAGAAGTCGTTTGGATGAAGATGTTCATCGAAGAATTAGGTGTGGTTCCGTCCGCTACCGGACCTATCACTTACTTTTGTGATAGCAATGGTGTAGTAGGACAGGTTAATGAACTAAGGTCTCATTAGAGATCCAAGCATGTACTGAAAAAGTTTCATCTTATTAGAGAAATTATACATAGGAACGATGTAAATGTAGAGAAGATCTCATCGGAGGAAAATGTAGTCGATCAATTGACTAAGGCATTGTTCCATACTAGATATGAAAGTCATGTACAACCACTCGGTCTTAGAAATATGAGTGTTTGACCTTAGTGCAAGTGGGAGTTTCTTAGTGTTATGCCCTTATGCAAATCACCTAGGGTCCATGTAACAATACATTTATATACATGTATATGATTAGAGCAAACCTTCATCATTTTTTTAACTTACCTTATTATTGCATAACAAATAATGAACCCTAGTATTTATAACTTAGAGTGGATCACAAAGGCGTTGTGATGATGAGACCACTCTAACTAAATATCCATAACCATGGTATTAGTGAGACAGGGCATCAATAACATTGATATGTTACATGTTATAAGCCGCTATCTTTTGAAGAAAGTAATTGATCTCATCAACTATAATATAGCAACACTTACTTCTGAACATGGATGCCTATAATTGACAAGTACATCAGATTGACCCCGACTAGACTTTACCATTTTGTCAATGGTCGATACTCTAGAAAATAGTAGCTATAAGTGATCCTCAAACTTGAAATCACCATAGAATCTTGAGCATGGATAGAAAATCCATTGTCATATCAAGAGGAAGCTTTAGCTCTTTGCCCTAATGTGAAACGACATTAGTACTGAAACCGGTAGTCGCCTCTATGGGAAATTAGGCTATTAAGCCATCGGCACATATACATCATAAGCAAATCTAATCTATACCGAGTAGGAGCCGGTGCATTGGATTTGATAGGAGCATATTTGGATACTGCTGATGTAGGATACCTTTTCATTGCTTTGGAAGATGTTATGTTGTCCAAAGTATTTGACTTTTAGTCTGAATCTCTTTGATTATATTAGAAGTTACGCCGTAAATGGGTAACGATGGATAGTTTTGGAAGTGATATGAAGTACGGAAGGATAGTGAGTGATAGATAAGGGACTCGCCACTTCTAAATAGTTAGGTGGCGATATCCTTATTGACGTCGAGCTAGAAAAACGGTATTGCTAAGGGCCTAGGGAGGCTTGCTCAAACATGAGCGTTCGTGTGGATTTTAGCTTGGAGTGCTTGGAAGAGATTTTTATGGGTCCAACAGGGACCTTTTTTCTTACTCAAAATTAAGTTATCTTCTAAAGCCCACAAGGCAGAGCTTTTATAGCTATAAAAACCAAAGACATATAGGAGACTTAATCCTACTAGGACACTACTTGTTGGCTAAGAATATAAGGCCAACTCAAGACTTTTCTCAGGCAATAACAATCTGAGATAATACTGAACTCTAAACAAATCTATCCAACTCCAAAAAAACAAGGGAAGTGGTGTTGGGCTAGATTTGTAATAAATATATAGGCAAGAAACACTCACACTCACAGATGCTTTTGATGTCACTTGATAGAAAGTGTCGGACAAAAACTAACAATATGATCCAAAATACTCAAAGCTCTTAACATTGATGTTCTTCTCTAAAATCTAGATTGAAAAGACCTATGTGTGGCCGAGCGATTTATAGCATAACACCTTCAATGCTAGCCCCTAAACTATTGGACGCAATCAATAAGATCTGAAAAGTGTGGATCGAGCCATCTCTTCAAACATGGACTTTTTCTCGGTCCAAATTTCATCTAGTGGTGTTTTAATGTTTCCTGAACAATAGGAACACTCACACAACTGATAAAAATTGTTAGTTTAGATGATGCCGTTCAATCACTAGAACCGACTCCAAAAAAGTAGGACTATGGTTAGGCCATACCACGGCCCATGTATTCTAGTTGTTTAAGTCCAAATTTGGTACCCACATCCTCCTAAGGGACTTACCAGTCGTTTGGACTCAACTAAATAAACAAGGAATGACTAAAAGTGATCCATCGGTCACGGTAGTGTGCCTATCTTGACCAGTATTCCTCATGCGAAGTGATATTTTCTTGGTGTGTTCGCAAGAAAATGTCTTATTAAATTTAAAATGCCACAAGTAAATATCAAAAGACAAAAAAACAAAATACGCATGTTCTGTCATAAGTGTAGACATGCGCACGACCGATCTCCTCGTGCCATTCGCCAATTCTCTATAGTGATTGGTGATGTCACTGAGCATTTGCTACTTCTTGTCCTTGGCCCTGCTTCTCCACTCATGATAGGCTAAGTCCATCATGATTGCTTCAATGATGAATCCCGGAGTTGAGGGTGATCAGGTTGTTCGGATGTTCTTGCATTAGTCACCTAGGGTTGAAAATAACTCGACCTCGTGTTCAAGTAGCGAAGCCTCATCTGCCAAGGCTTGCGGCTTGTTGTAACCATGTGCGAACATCGGTCTTACGATGCAATTTTTGAATTAATTAACAACTACTGCCATTTCTAGCCTTGCTTGCCGCGTTTGCCGCCAATGTAGGCCTTGAATGTTGTACCATTTCCCATGCTGCGGTATTGTCATCCTCCAAGCATCTCTCTTAATGAAGATTGTCTGTCTTTAGATCCGTGGAATTATAGGCCATGATCCTATTTTGCAATTGTCACCTCATTCGACCGGATCTTGCTTCATCCGCGCAGTGTTCCCAACATCTTTGGCCAGCGGCACGCGGTCCATCCTCTCAGCTGGCAAAGGCCATGAAATTGGGATGTGGCCTACGTATCTCCTTGTTGTAGTTATTGCTCATTAGTTGTGGCGGCCATTTCGACTGTTACATTGTTGGGTTTGGCCTATGTATCTCTTTGGTGCCGCATCGATCCATACCTTTCAGAGAAATACTTTGGCAAATGTATTACCTATCTCGACAGCCTTCATGGGGCTAGTTATGCTCAACAACCTCAACAGGATCCGTGGTCATGCTCGCGCTCCATCAGCCTATCACTTCTAACTTTTTGGGTTGGAGCTTCAAGGATTTGTCCTCGTTGCCCTTTTCCCTCAGGTGATTGACTCCCTCAATAGGACATTGAGCATTCCATAGAACCAAGGTTTTCCCTGACATCCACCAGTATCCGCCTGAAGGAAAGTTGGCTCATGCCTTCTCGGCTGATGGGTGTACCCAATTCTCTTGCGTTTGGGTCTCGGATCATGTTTTTTTCTTTGAAACTAAAGGAGGAAGTGTTCATTCGTCCATCGTGAACCACTTTTCTATCATATTGCCACGGCCTTCCAAGAAGAATCTGGCAAACATCCAGCTTGGCGATATCACACCACGCCTTGTCAAAATACTTTTGTCCAATGGAAAATGACATATGGAAATGCCAATTCATGCTGAACGTGCTACCCTTGCTGAGCCAAAACAATGTGTGAGGATTGGGTTGTGGCTCGATCTCCAATTTGATCTCGTGGAAAGCAAATTCAGCCACCACATTCTCGCAACTCCATCTATCCACGATCAAGTTGAATACCTTGCCGCCTAGGGTGCAAGTGGTATTGAAGATATTGGTCAGTAACCAATCATACATGGCCTCATTTTGGGGAGCAAAGGGGTCATCCTCGCCTTCAATTTTGCACAGCCATCACCCTGCAAAATATCCTACTCCTCGCGTACACCGGATTTTCTCGCTCTTGGTACTCATGATCCTAGGGTTGTGGCTCAATTTAGAGGCTTCCTGCACTCATTAGACATGTGACTAGGCTGTCCATAACAAAAGCACTTAATGGAAGCCGTGCTTGCGTTGTTTTGAGCTGCCTTACCACCCGACTATTCCTCCCTTCGCGTATCCTTGTTTGCATCATTTGTCGCGGTGGACTTGCCTTGTGCATCACCTGGCTAAATGACTTGAAACTTGGTCCAAGGCTTCTTTTGCTGCCTCTCGATGGCTAGAGATCATTTTTTTTTGGATAAGCCAAATTTCGTTAAGAATAAAAAAGTAGAATGTACAATGGAGAAATAAGAAAAAATAATACAAACGAGTCCATAATGACTCCTAGGAGGAACCCCAACCTACTATCTCTGTGATTGAGCTGAGTAGCCTGCCTTCTCTTCATACCCCTTTCAGATATAGCTAAGGGTGAATTGGTGTATGGCTCACCTTGCGTCATTGAAGATCACACAAAATCTCAGCATTCAGATCATTGCCATTATTCGCTTTTCACCAAGTAGAATGTCATGCCTGTCACATTGTCAACGCCCATTGTAGGGCTATTGGTTCACAGCTCGATTAAAATAGTGAGCTATCCCTATAATGACGGAAGGGGAGGTAATCCATATAGCATACATCTAAGATCAATTACGAGATAATAATTACTAGTAGCATCCACCCTCAAGGTAATACATAGTGATCCTGCAAAGGAAGGATCTAATCTGCTAGGATAGAGATTTTTATGGACTTTGAGTTCAGACGTTCTGTTTTACACCCCATGACTTAGACTCACTCCCACTGTCCTGGTTGGCTAGTTGGCTATATCTCAAATATTGGGACATTGCTGTGTGGCCTAGTCGAACATCCAGATCTAGCCATGGATTTTCTCCGTGCCAGATATAGTCACCATGTGTTGGGGAGGTGGGGTATTTTTCTCTTACTGACCTGCACCTTGCTGAAACCAGAAAATAATAAGTGTATTACAGATACTGAATAGGGGAGGTGGAGGTTAATTAGTCCTTTGAGCACCATTTTCCTTAGCTCAGTTGGTTCAAGTATTGCTGCAGGAGTATGGATAAGCTGGGATCTCTTGCCCGCTGAACCAGGACCCTGCAGAGAAAGCTTAGAGAAGATAATGTAATCCTGGTATTAGTAAGTCTATTACGATGAATTAGCAGCAGACGTTATCTCCTCTTTCCAGTCCATATCATTGATATGTAGTGTACCTTAAGTTAAGATGAGAAGTAGATGCAGTCTTTTTGGATTGAGTTGCCAGTCCGCAATGCTGAATGGAAAACATTTTCGTGATCTCTTTGCTTTGATCCATAACAAGGTGTCCTCCTGTATGGTCTGAGTAATCCTTTCCACATTGATTTCCTTGGCCTGAATGTGGACTTTATTCCTTGTTTTCCAGAGAGACCAAATCATGGACAGCCATAAGGATTTCCATGTTTCACCATTTTACCTATGAGTTTTGGCAGCTAAAAACTCCCACAGAGAAGGTGCTTTATGTAGGTTGCTTTCTACTTGTCCCTTAGAGAAGAGACATGCATGTAACTTAAGCCATACCTGTACATCAATTAGACATTTAGAAAATAAATGATGAATGGATTCATTGTCATTACCGAGTAGACATAGTGGACATGTCCACGACATTCCCTGTTGGATAATTATACGGTGTTCAAGTGTTTCATTCACTGGTAGTGCTCCCTGTAGCAGCCTCCATGCAAATATCATAATTTTCTTGGGAGTTATTTTATTCCAGATCTTGATTAAGTTTGCTGCCTCCTCATTAGAAAAAGGATTTTTGGGACTTATAATCAAGTGTTATGCAACATTTACCATGCATGTGACCTCTTTGTTTCCTCTGAACTTATATCTGTCCTTATCAGAATATTCGGACAAATATATTGCAAGGAAGACATCAGGGTTTATAACTCAGTATGTTCAAGGGATCTGAGGTTCCTCCTTCAAGACAAACCACCATCTCCAAGTATTATTGATCCAATATGCCATTTCAGTAACATAGCTGTTGGATTAACAACAACTATGAAAAATCTGTTGTGGCACTCTAAAAGAGGTGTATCCAAAAGACACTTATCAAGCCAGAACTTGACACTATCTCCATATCCCAGCTTCATGTAAGTGATATGTTTAAAGTATGAAGAGAAAACTACTTTTTGTATGCTCTTCCACCAAGTAGAGGCCCGAGATCTAATGATACCATGAGTGCTACTGGTTTCCCGTAGTCCCCCAATTAACATCGAGCC
>JAOWBN010046076.1:0-21389 GCA_028565015.1 Pinguicula moranensis
TGAGGACATTTCTCCTAGTATAATCTCTGGACCTGCAGGTGAATGAGGTTTGTGATGTTGCCTGGAAAGCGAACTGATAAATCTCTGCCCAACTAGATATGCCCTCTATTCATTACAGGGATAACTCATCAAACAGGAAGAAGCTATGTACCAATATTCCTATGAAAAAAGGTATTGATAAGTTGATAGTCATGATATTCTGTTTGGTGAAGAACGAATAATGGTAATGATCTGAATGCGTAGATGCTTTGTGTTCTTCTATGAGGCTAGGTGAGTCATATACCAGATCACCCTTAGCTATATCAAAGAGTACGATGGAAGGGCAGGATATACAGTTCGTGATCAAGGAAACAACCACCGAGTTCATCATAGTAGGTCTAGTACTGAGGATGATTTGTCCATTTCGTTTGTTGTTTTTTATGTCCATTTCTGTAAATAACTTTATTCTCTTTTATGAAATTTGGCTTAACAAAAAAAATATTAATCATGTCTGCTATGAATTAAAAATTTAACTGTACTTAGTAAATAAAATAAATAATTTCTAATCATGCATACTAAGAATTAAATTTTAATTGCATGTAGTCTCATACTAAATTAATTAATTTAACACATAAAAAACTAACTATAATTGATAAATAATTAATTTTTCGTAAATTAATCCCATATCCTAATCAGATTTGTATACTACACATAACATATTAGGCTACTTCCAAATCAGATTTGTATCCTAATCTAGATTAGGATAAACTAACAATCATATGTAATTTATGATTATTAACTAACAATCATTACTAAAAGAAGAATTCATGCAAATAATTAACGTAACATAACAAATTTATGTGATAAAACAATGAATACAGTTTGTTTCTATCGAATCCGGATTCGAAAGAAAATGAGATAAACAAATTCTTACAAATTCGATAATCATGAATTTCTTACGATTAATCGTTCGAGTATAATCGGATCCGAAACCTGGATCCGATACCATTGTAGATCTAATTAGAACAGATCTAATAATTAAACTAAATACGAACAAATCATACCTTTAATGCAGAAGCATATAGAACCGTAATGTTTCGGTTGATTATATCACGAACACGAACTAGGAGTCTACCAAAGTCTCATTGTAATCCACATACTCAGATCTCCGCCTTTTAGGCAACAATTCAAGAGAAACTATATATATATATATTTGGGTCTCAACACATGAGAATAAGAATGGCGTAGAAAGTCAATAGGCGTACTGAACTCCCTATTTATAGGGAGATATTACGATTTAATAATTAACGTATAATTACATAATTGACCCTAAACCTAAATAGATTAGTAGAATCCTACTCTAATTAAAATTCTCAATATTAGGCAATCAACAAATAAACCAAACCAAATCAAACCAAACGTATCCACTAAATCTCGCCCGTAGGCAAGGTCTGGGGAGGATGAGATGTACGCAGTCATACCCTTACCTCCGTAAAGATAAGGAGACTGTTTCCTCTGAGACAATCAACAAATAATTACACCTAATTAAGATAGTAATTAGAATTCGGAATATTATATAATTAACAAATAATTATCACAATTAATTCAATTTGAGTTATTTACATATTTTGTCTAACAGTTTTACTGTGAGGTTCTCCATAGACCTAATAGATGGGCTTTCAGGAAAGGTGTTGTTGATGCCCACTTCTGTTTTTGGCCGTTGTGATTCATCTAAACCCAATATCTCATTTAGAGGGCTAAACTAGTTGCTTTCATTTGAATTGGTGGGTAATGTGATTATTGGTTCATTCCCAGGGCGGTGCAAATCAGTTTTGTGGCAGTATATTTGCATTGGTGTTCCAACCGGAGACTTAGAGGTTGTGTAATATCTGAATGCTTCCTTATATTGCCTCTATTTGGCCATCTGTTCAGATATGACCGGTTGGACATTTTTTGGGGTTGCACTCCCATTATTTTTATCACAACCTGCACAGTAGAGTTCTTCAGTTATTCTGATGGCATAATAGAGATCATCTACATGAATCCTTATGTTGTACAGAATGAGATCTGGCAGGGTTATTTTGATCCAAATTTTTGTTGATGTTAATGCTTTCCTGTGATAGGTGTCTTCTGCTGCTTGGATATAATAGCCAAAGTGTCTGGCTACCCATCTGAACAATTTTTTTGATCAGACAGAATATGGTGCTCCTTCAATCCTGATCCAACATGTTCGTTGTGTTATTGATTCTTCTTCTTCTTCTACAAGACTCCCAAGGCTTTGGGCTACCGAAATGACAGCATTTGTAGTGAGTTATCCAACGGGGCTTGTCGGGAGGCTATAACAAAATTTTGTCAGGGATTCATGTGGTCCATCTCAAAGGATTCTTTGGTATCGGTCCTCGAGAGGACCTGCACATATCCAAGGTTATCCATCTTCGTCTTTTAAGCAGAGTAGGCCTGAGATGGGTCACCGAGGTTAGCGTGTCTTCCCTACGAGATGGCTTTGAGGCTTTGCCCGATCTTTCCATAAATGGGTCTAGTCTGACAGGCCTTTTTACCTCCCTCAACAGAAGCGTTGTATTGCTAGTCAGACTGGAAATTGATCACCTCGATCTTAGGCACGTGACACTTGTTAATACTCTACAAGTATGGAGAATTCAATAGGGCAGTCAGAGTAGGAAAACTAGCCATCCCAAAGACAAAATGAATCTGTTTGGTGGAGACAGCTGCTACAATGTTTCAGGCTGGCCTCATGGTTTTGGCAGAATATACGAATTCAGGTAGGGAATGGGAGACATGTGCTGTTCTGGGAGGATCAATGGTACGATAACATTAGACTCTGTGAGGTCTATTCTAGACTCTATACACAAGCTACAGATAAGTTTATTGGGTGTGGACTTGGATTTGGTTGTGGAGAAGAAATATGTGTAGTGTATGCATGAGCAGGAAAAATTAAATGAGTTATGCCTATTATTGAATGATACAGTCCTATATGATGATGAGCCAGATAAGTGGATTTGGAGGTCAGAATATCAAGGAGAATACACAGTAACAACATTACAATGAAGTGGTCAAAGAAAACAGACTAACCACACTACCCCTCTGAAATGTGATCTCAATTGCAAATTCAATAACATGGAAGATGTACGGAGAAGATAAAGAAACAACCGCTAACCTCTTTGGCGAATGAATGCAAAGGGGCTTCTCTTTTGTGGGCATACATAAACAATTGACTGGGAATTCTAGTCACGCTGCACTGGGAGTCTTGC
Source organism: Pinguicula moranensis (assembly GCA_028565015.1). NCBI lineage: Eukaryota > Viridiplantae > Streptophyta > Magnoliopsida > Lamiales > Lentibulariaceae > Pinguicula > Pinguicula moranensis. The sequence continues at coordinate 3,249 of JAOWBN010046076.1, forward strand.
AAAAATCTCTTAATTTTTTTTTGGTAATTGAATTTTATTGATAATAAAATTTACTAATACATTTATCAAATCTCCGCAGAGATTTGCACACCAAAAACTACTGGGTCATTTGCGCCCAAATTTCACAGCCCACCACAGAACATTTCTCAATTGACTTCGTCTTCTTCATACTTTTAGTCTTCCGATACTTCCTTGTTGAAGGAGATCGGACAGCATAATTCTTGAAGTCTTTGCCAGTCCGAAAATTGGAGTCCTCTGCTTGCAATCCTCTTCGCCGTTAGCCAGTGCCATAAGTTTATCTGAATCCACTCCAGTTTTGTTAACATATTTGATTCAGCTTCAAATCGGATTGCATTCCGCTCATTCCATAGACTCCATACCACTGCCTAACATATCGCCTTCCATAGGTCTTCTCCTGCCGTTCCCCTAATACTTTGTAAATGCTGAGAAAATTGATGTAGGATCGTAGAGGAAGCTGTATATTTAATCCTGAACTAGTGATAAACCCCTTGCCACAATTCTGCCGCATTACTGCATTCTATGAAGATATGGATGGCCGATTCTGTAGTTTGGGCACACATCGCACATAATTTATCTCTTCGCTTCAGCCTTATTCCGCGCTTTTCAAGATTGTCTAATGTTGCAATTCGATTTTCCAGAAGGCGCCACGAGAAGGCCTGAATCCTTTTGGGTGAAATTTTGTTCCAATTTTTCGCGATCTTTTTATCTTCATCATTTATTTCCATCTGATTGCTCAATGACTTGTAAGATGAATTTAATGTATATATTCCCCAAGGGTCTTCTTTCCACATCCATACGTCTGACCCTTCTCCCTTTGCCTGTTGCTGGTTCAACAATTGGAGCAGAGACTCCAGTAAGTAATTTTCTCTTGTTCTCAGCATTCTTTTAAACTGTAGTTGCCAATCTCATCTGTTGTCTATGACTTCTGATATTTCTGCAATTGTATGATGTTGCTGCGTACTTAACTTGTATAGCCTGTCATACTTTAGTGCCAAGCATCCTTCATCGTTCCAATTGTACTTCCAAAAAAAGGTTTTATCTCCTCCTTTGGTGATCAGATTTACTTTGCTATTGAACCATGCTTCTCTAGATATAATTCATATGTCTTGCCAGTAGGTTGATACATGATCAGGCATTGTGATGAGCGACCAGTCACTGAGATAATCCTTCCCTCTGAAATATTTTGCCTTTATTACTTCGCCCCATAGATCTGTTGAATTCTCTCGGAGTCTCCATAACCACTTGGCTAATAAGGTTGTGTTCATATTTCTTAGACTCTTAACTTCCAGGCCTCCACATTTCCTATCTTGGCAGATTGTTGACCACTTGAGCCAATGTATGGGGTGTTTGTTTTTTTGCATTTTGGCTCCACAGAAACTCAGCCATCTTCTTTTCCAGTGTTTTTATCACTTGTTTAGGTGCCCTAAACAATGATAAATAATAAATAGGCAGACTTGAAAGTACTGATTTAATCAGAGTGGTTTTACCTGCAAAGGAAAGATATTTATTTTCCCATTTTGTCATTCTAGCTTGAATAGATGCTTCAACCTTGTCCCACAGTTTCAGTCTTTTTGGGTTTCCACCTAGGGGGAGTCCTAGATAAGTGAATCGTAAGTCTCCACTTGCACAGTTTAGTTCTTTTGCAAATTCAGCCAGTGTACTCTGATTTAAATTCAATCCATATAGATTGCTTTTTGCAAAATTTGTAGCCAACCCATAAATCAGCTCAACAACTTTAGTATTCATGCTATGGTTCTGAGATTTCTTTTGTTTCCCACTGCTAACATCAAGGTGTCGTCAATATATTGTAAGTGAGTGATTTCCAGCTGCCCTATCTTTATGCCATGTAATCTTCCAATTTCTATAGCTCTGTTCACCATTAAACTGAGGCCTTCAACCACCACTAGGAATAGGAAAGGGGAAAGGGGGTCCCCTTGCCTTAATCCTCGCTTTATTTTGAACTCTCCAGAGCTGCTGCCATTGACAAGAACATCCACATGGGGTGTACTAATGCATTCTCTAATCCAACTTATCCAGGTGCTGCAAAATCCGAGCTTCTCTAGCATTTCTAGCAGAAAGTCCCAATTAACAGTGTCAAAAGCTTTTTAAAAATCAACCTTTAGTAACACAGCCTTTTTCTTTCCTTTCTTCACTGAATGTATCACCTCATTGGCCACCAAGATTCCATCTAATATCTGTCTCCCTTTAATGAAAGCAGTTTGATTTTTTGCTATCAATTTACTCATCACCTGCTTCATTCTATTGACTAGCATTTTAGCCAAAATCTTGTATCCACAATTCACCATAGAAATAGGTCGGTATTGCTCAAAATCTTTGGTATCAGAGAAATAAGTGTAGAGCTCAATCCTTTAGATATTCTACCTTCTTTATGAAACTCTTGTATAAAAGCAATGAAGTCTTCCTTTAGAATATTCCAATGAGTCTAGATAAAGTGAAAATTATATCCATCCGAGCCTGGAGATTTGCTTGGTGCACAACTGAAAACTGTTCTCTTGATTTCTGCTTCTGAAAATTCTGCTGTCAGCATCTTATTGTCTTCTTCATTTAGAGTTGTTTTTGCTGGAATATCAAGAGTAGGCCTTAGCCAATGTCTCTTTATTTTGCATTGCCTTTTGCTTCTGAATCCATGTGTTCCTTCTAATTTCTTTCACAGCTTCTATTGGATAGTTTTCCTCACACTGCTCATCCAATTGATTTAACATCTTCTGCAGATTTTCCAGCATCTTGTCTACTGACCCAAAATATTGGCATTCCATTCTTTTAATTTCATCCTCAGCAGCTTCAGTTTTGTATGGAGCATAGAGTTTTTATGACCATCAACCGTAAGCTTTTTCCATTCTGCACACACAAATTCTTGAAAGCCTGTCTCTGTATCCCAGTCATTTATTGTTCTGAACACTTTTGGACCCCAATCTACAGGTTTGTTCTTCAATAATAATGGTCTGTGATCAGAGCTGAACATCTCAAGGCCCACTTGGATCAGCTTGGTCCAAGTATTCATCCATTCAGTTGACAAGAGAAAACAGTCAATTCTGCTGCAGCAGTCTCCTCCCCTAGAAATACAAGTGTATCTTGCTTTTATCATTGGCAAATCCGTCAGGTTTTATTCATGTATAAACTTTTCAAAATCCCTCATCTCTGTTATAGTTGGACCTGCTTTACTTCTTCTTTCTTCAATTGTTTTGATTGCATTGAAGTCTCCAACTACACACCATCTTTTTTGTGAGTTCACTTGTATAGTATTTCTAATCATGGTCCAAACATTTCTTTCATAGTCCCTCAACTCCTAGCAAACCTTTAGCTTCCCAATGATGAATAATTTGAAATACTTCTCTTTGCCAAATAATGAGGCTTCCACATGCACTACCTCTGGCATTGCTGTGGCGGTAATCGAATTCACTGTTAGGCCACAAACGGCTGCACTCACATCGATTTAAAGTGGCTAATTTAGTTTCTTGTATACACATCATATCTGCCTTCTGAGAAATAACCAGTTTTTTCAGCTCTATTTTCTTGTTTGTAGTACCTAATCCCCTAATATTGTAGGTCGCAATTCGCATTAAACAGTTGAATCACTCGGTCCACTGGCTTTATTCTTATGCTGCTCATACAACCTGCGGTCTCTTCTCTGCATTTCATTCAATCTGTTAATCAGCTATGCCTTTGAAGATTTTGGCGATACCCTCAGTTCCAATGCAAGATCCAGTATTTTAGTTGTTTCTGGAGTAGACTCTGCATCAACATTTATAATGGCTAATTGATCCAGCGGGGATTCCTGATTTTTCTGTATCTCCATGGTGTGTTTCTGGAGGGTCTGGTTTGCTGCTGACAGATGAGGATATTTGTCCTTCTTTTTCTTTTTTTCTGGATACTGTGGTTCTTTCAATGATCTCCATTAGTGAGAATGGATCTGAGTTCTGCGTGTTTGACACTACTGGAAAATCTGTAGCTTCTGTTATGTAATCTGTTTTTCCAGTTTCTCGTATCTCTGTTTCCAAGTTAAAAGGAGTGACTCCTTGTCTGATAACAATTGGGTCTGCATGGACCTTTCCACCTGATGGGCTCATCAACTGTCTTAAATTATCAAGGTCCTCGCCAGTAACTGGATCAAAGCAACATGAGCTTGATGGGCTATCTTATATTGGCCCAGTTTTGAAGCCCTCCTTATTTCCTTTCCCTGTCAGTTTTGTCATTCTTTCCTCGTTTATTGTATCTCTCTCCCGTTGACCTTCTGACACAATTTTCTCGAGCTTCGTTTCTGATTGCAGTTTAGCTATTTCAGTGAAATTTCTGTCTATAATCTCCTTCGTACTTTTTTTATTGGGAGACTCAATAATTTTTTGCAGGTCACCATCTTACTCCTCTTGCAATTTCCGGTCACCGGAAAACAGTCTCACTCCATGCTCCTTTTCTGTAATCTCATTTCTGACAGCTTCAGCCTCTGTTATTGCCACCTTCTTTCCCTGCTCCTTCTCTGTGATTGCTTCTTCTCTGTGACCCCTTTTATCAGTCTTAGAAAACTTTTTCAGTTCTGGCCATTCTTCATTTGGGCGTCTAATATTAGGACCGTAGAAGGTTTTGTGTGGGACTTTCCATACCGCATCATTATCTCCAATTTCCTCCTTCACATGGATACAGAATGTTTCTTCACCAGTTTCTATCTCCATTGTCTGTTCAACTGGGAGATTTTGTGCCACCATTATTTGAATTCTTCCAAATTGCATTTCCGTACGCAATAGAGTTTTATCATCAATGTTCAACAACGTCCCGATTTGTTTAGCAATTGTTGTAAAGAATGATGGATACCAGCAGTGGAGGGGAACCCCGCTCACTCGTAGCCAAGCTGGGCGTGCCAATTTCCCTTTCACTAGTTGCCATGGACGTAATGAGTGTAAACCGAGCATCTGTGCAGTTTTCTGGTCGTTTAACAGTTTCTTCCGATCTTCACTGCTGTTTAAATTAATCAAAACCTCTCCTCCTTCTAATCGAGCTGCATAACTTCCAACATATCCTGCTGTAGTCAATTGTGTGTTCAGGGTGGCTAGATCAAATATTGGTGCTGGAGTGCCAATTAAGCAGTTCACTAGCCAGTTTGCCGCCGATGGATCTGGCTGGAATTGGACTGTGATCATTCCTTTGCCAGTAGAACCATTTTCATCATTTGTTTTTTGGTTTGTCCCCACAAGTTCTTTCCCTACCTGCTGACCCAGATGAGTCTTTGGGCTTCTTGGGTTTCTTGCTTCACTAACCAATAATCGGAAGGATCCCACCCATATACCATTGAGCTGCATAAGGGTATTTTGAGATACAGTTCTTCTCACAAATTGGACAAAACCAAAGCGGCTTCCCATAGACGATTGTTGTTGCTTGGGCACATGAATATCTGTTACAGACCCATAAGCTGAGAACACTGCCCACATCTCTTCTCTTGTCCATGATGGCGGAAAATTAGTGAAAAAATAAGACATTGATGATGCTCTTAGTTGCTTGATGAATCTGGATATCTTCCTCGGTTCCACCACATTTCGGACTACTGGGGGCTTCCCAACCTGTTTCTTCACTTCTGTCCATTCATCTGTCTCAGTTGTGTCCTCGCCGGCCTCTTGTGCTGGAGTTGCTTCAGGAGGCGCTGCTTGTCCAGTGTTTGATGAGGTCGATGCCATGATTGATGATTGAAGATTTGTGTTTCCACGGTTAACCCTACCGGTGAGCGTACCCGCCGGGTATATAAAAGGTGTAACCTTGTGGATGCTCAGAATATACTCCGGACAGGAGGATTTCCAAGCTGCCGGAATTCCGATCTTACACTATGGTTTACCTAACCTAGTAAACAATGTGCACGGTTACGCTCTCGGGTCGTGACCCGCAGTTAATCGGTGTATATGTTGGGAGCGCTACGTAATACACCCCGTGGACTAGTCGAGTTTGGGGTTCCTCGTTCGGATACCACGGTACCCAAAAAAAAATAGAGCGAGAGATGAAAAACTTTTATTATTTAAATTAAAAAAATTATTTTAAGTAGTTTTAATTTTTGTTCAATTTTTCCATGTAACGTTTTATTTCAACTATTAAATATTGTAAAAAATAAATTTCAATGTCTTTTAAGGCAAAAACACTTTTTACACATTTGTCAGACAAATAGTCCGAAAATACACATGACCACATAAGACATATGCAATCTGTCAGAACGCAGACGTCGTCTGCGATATTTAAAAATTGGCAGACACTGTCTGCGAGTTCTATTTTACCATAGACAACGCCTGCAGTCGACATTAATCTCGATCGGGTTACCTGCAAAACTACCACTAAAGTCATCTGCAATATACAAAAAAGCGCAAATGTCATTGGAGACAAATTTTCATCCTATAAATTTGTGCAACCCCTCACTCCATCTCATTCCATTCTTCATTTTCTCTCCAACCTCCTGCACCTTCTATTCCTAGATCCAGGTAAGTTTTTTTAATAGTTTTTTTAGTTTAGTACATTCATTGTTTATTTTAATTAGCTAAAAGAAATGCAACCCTTCATTTATATTCCTTTTCCTGCATTTTTTCATCCAGGTTAATGCATTCTATTTTTTGGAATGTTATTATTGTAAAATTACTTATTCAATTTGATTATTCTTTCAGAGTAAATATCTATTTTTTTGGGATATTATTATTGTAAAATTTAGGTCATGAGTGACGAAAATGACATTTGCGTGTGAATTGGCATCTCAGTATTTGTTTGAGACATGAGTGTGCTTCCACAAGCTTCACAATACCATAGCTATCAAAATAGCTCAACACCTCAAGATTTTGGTACCACTAGTAGCTATGTTCCTCTCATCGTCTACCCTCCATAACCTGTAGAAAATTCACAATATGTTCTCTCCTCTGTTTTATGCGCCTTCACAAGCTTCACAATACCACATCTATCAAAATAGCTCAATACCTAAGAATTTGGGTGTCAATAGCAGTTATGTTCCTCCCAATGTCTGGTTTTCATGGCCTGCAGAAAGTTCACAACATGCTGCCTCATCTTATGTGCCACCATCGATTAGTCCGACTATAAATGATCCAGAGGCATATTCTCTTGTACCAATCGATGTGGATGAGAACGGATCTGAACCTGATTCTAACAAGGAATTGAAAGAGGATATGGCACTGGAGTCAGTTCATTCCAAAATTAATGAGAATTGAGATGTATCCGAGGATTTGTATGAATATACACATCTCATTGTTTCATGAAATTAATCTTATGTGTGGTGGCTCGATGGACATCCCAGCACCGTTGCATGACAATTGTCACGATTGGACTATAGGGCTACTACAATTGTGAATGGTTCAAGGATAAAGCCGACTTGCAGTATGTTGTGGCAAAATTTCATATATTGCATGCCATATAAGAGTTTTTTGTGCTTTATAGTGATACCAAAAGATGGACGGTCAAATACAAGCACCATGTAAAAACCTCCTGAATGCCCTGCGGTATCTTAGTGCAACATGTCGACGGAATGGTTACAAATGACAGATCGTACGTGTTAAGGGTCAACACCAATGTTATCTTAGTAATATGACCTCATATCACCGCAACTTGTCTATGACATTCATGTTTTATGAGTTGGTTAGCCTTGTCTCCAAAGATTTAGATACCTATTTAACTAATTTACTAATTTTAATTTACAATTCAATTATTGCTATGCAATACTTGTATATAGGACTCTCTACAAGGAGCGTGATGCAATTGATCAATGTCAGATATGGATTTGAGATCAAGCATAATAAGGCTTGGTATGTTGTTCAAAGAGCGGTCAAGATTATGGTACATGGATTTTTGGTGTCAAAAGGTTATCATCCTATTTGAGGGCTAAACCTAAACCCTAAACCTTAAAATTTTGGAATGATACTAATGTTGTAGAGAGGTAACTCGATGATACAGATGACCCAAGAAGAAGCACCTGAAATATCTGTTTTGGGTTTTTGAATCGTGCATCGTCAGTTACCAGCACCGTCATCCAGTTATTATGGTAGACGTTACCTATCTCAATTGCTCATACAAGTAGAACTGCTCGTTGCAATTACATTGGATGCTGGGGAAAGGATCTTGCCACTTGCTTTCGATATGGTCGATGATGAGACGAGACATGCATGGCGATGGTTTCTTAAGAAGTTGGTTGTACATGTGACACCTGATCGAAAGAGTCGTTTAATTTCTGATAGAAGAACTGGAACAATAACAGTGCAACTATCATAAGGGCAATAATACCACGTGCGAAGAAGCGCACATCCTCGCATTAGTAATCCTTCTCGTGTCATAGATAACCCAAGACCCAAATGGGAATATACGAATCCCTTTGACTTTAAAATTCCCTAGGCTAAGCTGCATATCGAATAACTCCAAACAATAATCGGTCATCCTCTACCTCGATCATTGCCCCATCCTCCTCAACAATTGGGGCGACCGTCTATTGAGAGCTTTAGGATGATGGATATATCATGGAGTGTGATCGAGCATTTTCCCCCACCAAGCCAAAAGGTGTGAGCGGTGAGATGCCATCTCTTGAATATAGTAGTGATGAGTGAAAGATCATCCACCAATGCAATGGTCAAACACGCGCAACAAAAGCCAGCGGCATGTATATACTGTTGGACGTGCGGGTGCAATCCAATTTTTCAAAGTCAAACATCTAGGTGCTTTTGGCGTCACTAATTCATCAAATCCAAGAGTACTGTTAAGCAATCGAGTCATCCTATGATTGCTCATGTCCCCTAATACAAACTGTGAAACAGGCATGGGACAATAAGCGAGGACTTTGGCCATAACTCATCATTTATGCCAAACAGAAATTAACATATCAAATCATTCAATATAAATAATTAACATTACGCATATGATACAATTGAATAAATAATTAACAAAATTAATAACATAGGAAGTAATTTAACAAATAATTAAAAAGTGAACAAATAATAACTAAAGATGCTACAAATAACATATAAATAATTACATTATAATTAGCCTATGAGCAATTGAATAAAAAATGACTATTAATTGAACAAATAATAAATAAAGATGATACAAGTAACATATAAAGCAATTAAATAGATAATTATTTTTCAATGAATTAATATTTAAATAATTGAATTTTAAATAAATAATTTTTCATATTTAATCTTTAATAATAAATTTTTAAATAACAGTCAGTAATTATAAATTGTTTTCATTAATAATTATAAAAAAGCATTCTTATTAACATTATTCAATCTATCAATATTATTAAGAGATTATTCAATTTATCAGCATTATTCCTAACAACATAAATAAATAATTTCATACCCAAAATAAAGTAATTTCTAAAAAAATATTGTGTTGAATACATAAAAAAAGATAAATAAATAACATTATTAATAGCTAATTATAGCATTTTCCATATATCAATATTATTACCAATAACATTATTAATAGCTAATTATAACATTATTCCATATATCAATATTATTACCTAATTATTCAAATTATCAAAATTATTACTACTAATTATTCATATTATCAAATGAATTAACTAAATTTTCATCAAAATTATTAGCTGATTTTTCAAGTTATCATTATTAACTAATTATTCAAATTATCAACATTATTAACTCATAATTAAAATTAACAACTAAATTTAATTTTTAAAATTGGAAAATCGTAAACTGAATAAACATTGATGGCATTAGACATTTTTTAAAAATCGGTAACACCATGAGCGTTCCCCTAATTATTAGGGAACTGCCATTGTCGGTCGTTCTGACAATAAAAAATATCCGACCCTAAACACCCCAAATTCAAAACTAAATAAAATCCAAATCCTTGTTCAATCCCCAATTTATCCTAGTTAAACCCTAATTTATAGAATTAAATTTCAAACCAAAATCCTAATTATATCCCCCCAAAAATAAAAATAATAAATGAAATTAGGCATGTAAATTAGTACTTCAAATTATAGGGGGATAGCAATGAAAATTCGCCGGAGAAATGCTGGAAAATAGGCCAAAATTTGGAACCGCTGAGAAAAATGGAAAATTCATACGCCAGAGTTAAAATAGAAGGAAATGTGGGAAAACGAGCATTACCTAAATTAGGGGTGAAAAATCAATGGTGGAGGCAGTAGATATTAACGGCGAGTCGGCGACGAAAGAAAATCATGGAAGATGATATCAGAATTTTTGTTTTATATGGACATATATTATTGATAAAATTAATATCGCAATCATGGTCAGTGAGATCTTTTACGGCCAACCCGATTACTTAACACATGAACCGGTTAAGATTGATTACAATTTTATGTGGACCGCAGACGTGACCTACAGTAAAAAAAAAATTACGGACAACGTCTGCAAGTTTTTTTTAAATATCGCAGACAACATCTTCGGTATTGTGTATTTTTGAACGATGTATCTGACAAATATGTAATAATAAATGCCTTCTTTTAACGATTCAACCCTACTTACCTTGCTTCATGAACCGGCTAGGTCACAGGTAATCGGGCCATGGTCGGGATTGGGCTTGGTTTTCCATTGTCCGTGGCGGGCCGACGTTGTGGTTCGGCCCAAGGGCGGAACTAGCCCCCAAATTTAGGGTGGGTTAAAATACAATTTAAAAATAATAGCCCCTTTCTTGGGGGTTCGGGGGCGAGATCCCCCGATCCAATTTTTAAGTAATTAAACAATAAAATAAAAATAACATTCAATCAAAATAATTAACAAAGTTTAAGTAATTAAACAATAAAATATCTAAATATATCGCTCACAGCGATCACTCTTACCATAAAATTCATCGATAACAAAATTAGAATCAATGTTACTAGATAATTCTCGTTCAATATAAACAACCATCGAATCCGAAAAATATTGACTTTTCATTATATTGCGAAGAACACTTTTGACACGCTTCATAGTTAAAAATGCACGCTATGTTGTTGCAGTAGTAACTGAAAGTGTCAAAACAAGTCGAATCAGTCTGTCAATCAAATGATAGTCTTGTGTTTTATTTGTCTCAGTCAATCTCCGATACAACTCAAAAATATTTGACAAATCCTGGAATCTGTCATGAGAAAGAAACGTTCTCTTAAAACGCCATCAACATCAATAAATCTCAACACAATAGCCATTTGCTCCCTATTTGAGATATCTCTTGTTTCATCAACTAGAATACAAAATTTGCCACCACCAATCTCCTCATGTATCTTTTTCCTTATTCTTTCAGCAAAAATATTCAAAATCTCTTTTAGAGACTTTGGTGAACAATATGTAGCATTTAGAGGAGCATTCAATATAGCATTATCAACATCACTATTCATTCTTCGCAATAATTTAAGCAACTCAAAAACATTACCTTGACTATTGGAAGAAGATGATTCACCATGTCCTCTCAATGAACAAGCTTGAAGAGTAAGCCATCAGATGCTTTTAACTATAGTCATAAGCTTCAAACGTTTTTTTTGCACCACCTCTATCCTCAATGGATTCATCACCCTGCCAATATACTGATTTATATTCTGAAGATAATTCATTCGACTGACATATTTACCATGTTGTGACTTACGTTGTTCTCCGCTCAATGCAATGACAAGGCTTGATGATCATAGTACTGTATCATACCTTTTTGGTCATGGTGGCATAAAATAAAAATGTTCTCCGCTCACGAGGAATAACATTCAAAATTTCATCAATTGCTTTCTCAAATTCCTCATTAAGTAGCCTATCTGCTTCATCTAGTACCTGTGATACAATAACGCATGCAAGCTTGATCACTATGGATGGGAAAAAAATTTAATATTTTGACCAACAACAGAATTAACAGCATATCCTAAACATGGTGACAACATAGCAAGAATATTTAAATACAAATATTTTCTTAACTTCCATAATATAATCCAAGCATGCATATCCTAACACAAGGTATCAACATAGCAAAAAAAATTTGTTCATTACAAGGATCAATTCTATTAAATTCTGATGTTTGGTAATATTATTGCTCGAAATCTGGAATATGATAAGCTTGAAAGAGATGTTCTCAGTTCACATATCTCAATAGCAAGATCCATAAAAAAAACTTTTTTTTATCCTATAGAAAAGTTGATACACGGACAAATGCAATATTATTTTCAAGCTCCAACCAGAAAGAAAGAATAACTCACCAAGTATTTCAAGGAGCGTAAAGAGAACCTGTTCGTATTAGAAAGATGATCAAGAAGACGACCTGGTGTGCTACCTACAAGAATACCAGATTCACCAATGAAAAAGAAGAATAAACCCAAAGGAACAAAAACTGTTAGCTAACCACATTATGTGCTCTCAGGAAGAGCAGTTGCGGCAATTTTCATTATATCATCAACCTCCAGTCATTGTACTTCAAAGTTATTCACCAACTAAACTATAAATTTAATAATGCCTAGCTAAGAAGAGAATCATCATATGGTAGTTTAGCCACCCAGTAAATCACAAACTCACAACAATGTGCGGCCGCTTTCCAAGGGCAATGCTCTGCTGTATTTGATCCACACCTCCCACAAACTGAAAGAGTTCAATAAACTCTAATCAATAACCGTAAAATTCAATAATATCTGATGCAAAGAGGAATGGTATTTCCGTTTCATTAGCATACCATAGCACATTTGACGCCAATTCCAGCCACCAATGCTTCAAACTGTTCCACAATTTGAATAACTAGTTCATGTGTTGGCAAGAGAACGCAGGCAAAGAAGGGTTGTGGAGTTTCACGAAGCGCTTGCAGAATTGGAACTGCAAAAGCTCCAGTCTTACCCGAACCTGTTTGAGCCAACCCAATTATGTCCTTTCCCTCGAGAGTGTTACGAACCGTCCTGATCTGCCCCAGTGGGGTGCGAGTTCAAGAAGAAGCAAGAGGATTCATCTAGAGAAAGGCGGTGGAAGGAGCATTTAAAAACAGTCAAAGAAGCGTGAATGAGTTCGGGGAAAAAGAATTGAAGAGAGAAACATTTTATTCAATGAGCCTTATTTTATATTTGTAATTCAGTTTATGGCGTTAAGCGTTTTGTATTAAGGAGACTATTTAAACTTGGGAATTGTGCCCTAAAGAGGCAGGAAATTGGTGATTAAAACTTCTGTGCTTCTCTCTATCTTCTCCCGCCGTTAACCTCTCTGTTTCTTCTTCTTGCTATCACTTGTTCTTACCTCAAACGTATTGAATCTAAACAGGTTCATTACATTTTGTATCTCAGAGCGAGGTTGTTGAATCCAACCAACATTCACAATTGCTAAGAGAAAAGGAAGACGATTACAAATTAGAGTGGATTCAATGTCTCAATCTACAATCAACGAAGTGCAGGATGAAACAAGCCAATCCAAGCTGGAGATAATCTCAGGAAAGAAACCAGAACACTCTATAGCACCAACTAGTATTGATACAGGTCAAAACACAGGAGATCTGGAGCAAGAAGTTGAATTCATAAAGCTGCGTTTAGACCAAATCACTAATGTTCTACATGACAACACCGAATGGTTTAAGTCTCAATCTGAGATAACTGAACAGGCCATGATAATGTATTAACAAAGGATGGAAAAGCAGATGAACTCGGTGATGGAGGCTTTCCACAAACAAAACAACCATAAATCAATACTTGGGGCACCACCAGAGAAACTTGGTAGCACCTCAGCCACAGGTACTCGCCTTAACACTCACCCTCAAAATACTCAATATCTTGATACAAGGGGGGGTAACAACACTGATGACTATGATTGTGATGATTCTATGAGGGGAAGGAAGGCTAAAATGTCGTATACTGACTTTTCTAAATTTAGTGGGCTTAAGCCACACTCATGGGTTGTATTTTTCTCCATTTATACCGGGATTAAGGAGTATGAAAAGGTAGAATTTGCTAGATTACACTTTGATGGAGATGCTGATGAGTGGTTCAGGAGCTTGAGGCACCCTAAACCTAATGACTGGGACAGGTTTGCTGCTGCACTCCTAAGCCGTTTTGACTCGGATGACACGGATAATCTACTAGAGGAATTTATGTGTATTAAACAATCACCTCATGAGTCCCTACAAGATCTACTAAGAAGATTTGATCCTTTAGTGGCCTCTGTCTCTATGGCTTACCCGGAGTTTGGAGAGTTATTTTACAAAGAAAAGTTTATGGGCAGCTTACAGTTTGAGCTTAGATCTGCTGTAGGATCAGAAAACCCTCCCACACTGCTTCAAGCCATCTCTTCAGCGAAGAAACAAGAGAGAACAGTGAAGCATTTGGTTGACAAGATTGTGGATGGTGCCTTCCAAAGGATGAATATTAGAGCTTCTCCACGTATTAGCCCTCTGCCACAATCTGCTACTAGAAATAAAACTGTGATCATACCTGATAAGGAAAAAAGAAAACTGATATCCGATGCTGAGATGAAAGAACGGTTTGAGAAAAAAATTATGTTTCAAATGTGCAGCACCCTTTGTGCTAGGGCACCGCTGCACTACCAAGATCTTCTCTATCCTGGCAGAAGCTGATATGGGACCTGACATAGTTGAATCTTGTGGTGAAGATTTTAGTCCTGAGGCCGCAGCAAAAGAGGAAGTAGGCAATGAGGGAAATCTGTCTATCAATGCCATAAGTGGACACAGCAATGCAAATACCTACAGGGTGATAGGGATGTTCAAGGGGAACCCAATACACATCCTATTTGATAGTGGGAGTTCTCACTGCTTTGTAGATCAAAAGCTGGTGGATAAAATGAAATGTGAGCTAGAATTTGTGGAACCTATGACTGTAGAGGTAGCAGATGGGAAGCAAAGAGTTAGTGAGGTCATATGCAAAGAATTCATTTGGACAATGCAATGTGAAGATTTTGTATGCTACCCGAGAACATTTCCTCTCCATAGTTATGACCTTATACTGGGGGGTGACTGGCTTAAGGATTATGGATCGGTTCTGTATGATTATAAAAATATGGTAGTCACCATTATCAAGGATGGTTTACCATTTGAAGTTCAGGCCCGTAAAGGGAAGGAGCAATTGAGGATTATTTCAGTCATGAAAATGAACAAGTTACTCAAGAAAGGGATTATCACCACTATTGGCAAGGTCTATGCAGAGGAACATGAGGCAGGAGAAATGATTACTAGAGCAGATTTCTTCAATATGGAGCAAGGGTGTTGAAAGGCAGCTACCCTTCATAAAACTCAGGGACTTAATTTCCAAGTGACTGAAGTACAACAAGTTGGAATTAGTGAAAAGGATGCTGAGAAATTGAGACAGTTACTGATGGATTTCCAAGACATCTTTCAATAACCTACCTCCTTACCCCCAATACGTGGAGTGGAACACAAAATTAGTCTATCTCCAGGGGCTATGCCTAAGAAACAAGTACCTTATCGCACTCCCCACTACCAAAAAGATGAGATTGAAAGGATAGTGAATGAACTTATGGACTCTGGGTTGGTGGAGAAGAGCCACAACCCCTTTGCATCTCCGGTTCTACTAGTGAAGACGAAGGATGGAGGATGGCGTATGTGTGTGGATTATATGTACTTGAATAGCCTTACAGTCAAGAGCAACTTTCCAATTCCTGTGATAGATGAACTTATGGATGAACTACACGGTTCCATGTGGTTCAACAAGTTGGATTTGGGGGCAGGGTATTTTCAGATAAGGATGGATGAGCATGACAGATTCTTGACTAGTTTTGTAACCCATCAAGGCCAATATGAGGTCAGAGTAATGCCCTTTGGGCTGTGTAATGCCTCTGCCACCTTCCAATGCCTCATGAATCAGATTTTTTCAAAATTCATTAGGAAGTTTGTGCTAGTCTTTTTTGATGACATCCTAATCTATAGTGCTACTTGGGATGGCCATCTGAACCACTTGGAGCAGGTACTGACTGTTATGAGGAAGCAAGAATTGTTTGCAAAAGAATCAAAGTGTTCGTTAGGAAGGAGTTCCATAGAATATCTGGGCACAGAGTATCTGCAGAAGGAGTGGCCACTGATCCCAGTAAAATAGAGGCGATGAAAAACTGGCCAAGACCTCATAATCTGAAATCCTTAAGAGGATTCTTAGGGCTGACAGGATACTACAGGAAGTTCATTAAGGATTTTGGAACACTCAGCCAACCCTTAACAAAACTGTTGAAGAAAGAGGCGTTTATTTGGAATGATGAAGCAGAGCAAGCTCTGAAGGATATGAAATTAGCTATGTGCACTGCCCCGGTGTTGAGTTTGCTAGATTTCAAGGAGAAATTCGTCCTAGAAACAAATGCGAGTGATCAGGGTTTTGGAGCAGTCCTAACACAGAATGGGAAGCTAATTGCTTATTTCAGTAAAGCACTAGGCCAGAAGCAACAAGGACTCTCCACCTATGAGAAAGAATTGTTGGTTGTGGTTCTTGCAGTGAAAAAGTGGAATGGTTACCTACTGGGGGCTCCATTTACTATACGTACGGATCAACAGACTCTGAAACACTTGTTGGAACAAAGGTTGAATACAATGACCCAGCAGAAGCTAACTGCAAAGTTGCTTGGCTATGATTATGAGGTTAAGTACAAAAGTGGAGTTGAGAACAAAGCAGCATATGCATTGTCTAGATTTGGACCTGAAATGAATGTTATTACTTGTAGTGTTGCTGAGGGGAGAGCTGAATGGATGGATGAGGTAGTTGATAGCTACCTTAATGACAAACTATTCTCTACCATAATGCAAACCAAGGTGATCAATCCTGAGGCTTATCCTGATTATATAATACAAGCAGGGGTACTGAGGAGAAAAGGCAGATTGTGTGTAGGAGAAGGTACCAGACTGAGGTCTAGGATTATCAACATTCTACATGATTATCCCATTGGGGGGCCATTCGGGTATCTACGCTACAATTAACCGCATAAGGACTTATTTGTACTGGCCAAGGCTGAAACAGGATGTGGAGGAGTGAGTGAAGAGTTGCTTAGTTTGTGCTGGAAGTAAGGCTGATACTTCTACCAATGCTGGATTATTACAACCGTTGCAAATTCCATTTACTCCATAGACTAGCATCAGTATAGACTTTGTGGAAGGGCTGCCTAAATCTGAAGGTAAACACCTCATTCTAGTAATTGTTGACAGATTTAGCAAATACAGCCACTTTGTGGCTATGCACCACCCGTACACTGCAGAGACAGTGGCTCAAGTATTCCTAGATCATCTATACAAGTTACATGGGCTACCTCGAGAGATCATATCAGATAGAGACAAAGTCTTTACGAGCCAATTGTGGAGTGAGCTCATGAGACTCAGACGGTCAAACGGAGAGGGTTAATAGGTGCTTTGAGACATACTTGAGAAGTATGTGCTTCCAGAAACCACATTCGTGGAGTAGGTGGCTCCCTCTAGCCGAGTTCTGGTATAACACTACACTACATTCAAGCATCAAAATGACACCTTTCAAAGCTCTCTATGGATATGAGGCTACTCACATTCCCCTACCATGTACGGCTACTACGGTTGGAAGTACAGTTGAAGATTTTCTGAAACAGAGAGAAGAAATCCAGAAACTGTTAAGACAGAACTTGGTGAAAGCAGTGGAACGGATGAAATTAAATGCTGACAGAAACAGAACAGAGAGGCAGTTTGAAGTAGGGGATCAAGTCTTCCTCAAATTACACCCCTATCGCCAGAATTCCTTACAATTTAGGAAGAACATGAAACTATCCCACGGTTTTATGGACCCTACAGTGTGCTAGACAAGATTGGGGAAGTGGCCTACAAACTGGATCTTCCTGGAACCTCCAGGATACATCCAGTTTTTCATGTATCACTTTTGAAGGAGAAACTCAAAGGACAAGAAAAACTAGCCGGAGAACCCCCGAAAATGAATAATGATGGAAGTTTTGAAATCTTTCCTATGCAGGTGCTAGATCTGAGGATGAAACCAAGTAAGGGAGGGCATCGTGAACAGTGGAAAATCCAATGGAATGGTTCGAACGCAGATCAAGCGACTTGGGAAGACGCAGATCTGGTGCGTAAGTACTTCCCTGCTGTTAAACCTTGTGGACAAGGTTCTGAAAGAGAAGAAGGGGATGTTACGAACTGTCCTGATCCGCCCCAGTGGGGTGCAAGTTCTAGAAGAAGCAAGAG
>JAOWBN010046186.1:0-21367 GCA_028565015.1 Pinguicula moranensis
CACGAAAGTGTTGGTTGCGAGGTACAAGGCCTATAATACAAGTCTCAACAGGGCATGCCTAGTTGGACTTGAGGGGGTGTTGTCCCACACCGATAAGAGCAAAGAGAATTGAAGAGATTAAATATGAAAGTGAACTACAAACTGGGAGAATGGATCCGTGGGGATTGCCAAACTCCTTACCATGAGATTGAGATTGATACGTCCAGCCAAGGCCCAAACGTTTTTTTATCGAGTGTTGCACTTTTCCTTTATCTGGATTCTTGTTAGCATTTCTGATTTGGAGTTATCGGGTCCGTTAAACATTGTGTTCATCTTATAAGTGTTTATACGCGTATTTATACGCTAAAGCAGAGAACTATCTTTCAGAGGTTGTAGTTCTCAATCCCTCTTCTAGAGCTTTTACGAATCCACACTTCCAACAAAAAGATTGACCACTATTCTGATTGTATCAGAGATCAATGAAAAATAACTCAGTACTAAACTTCGTTTTAGGTGTTTGCAAATTGTCTGTTTTAGTGTGTTTGCAAATTGTCCGTTTTAGTGTGCGTTTGTAAATCCTTAATTTTTTTTTTCTTTTACTGTCAAAGCATTTTTTGGGAATGCTAGTAACAGTGACTTTTGGGCTTATTTTCAGAAGGGGCTAAAATTAGGTTGTAATTACTTCTGAAAAAGGTTTTAAAGATATTTTTTAAAAACACAATAAATTGCAAACAATCATCAAGAGCCTTTTGTCTCTCACTCACAGGAAATATGTATAGTATATAAGTTTTAACTGAGTTGGGGGGTCAGATTTGGGGTGCCGGGTGGGGTGGAAACGTTATATAAATTCTCTCACTGCCTATCAAAAAAAAATACAAGCAAACAGATATATGTTGAAGCAGTTCGGAAGTCAAGACTATAGAGCATAAATTTGTTGTCAACTTCGATAACTTGTAATTGATTTAACCTTCCCCTAAACAGCCAAGCCCTACAAGAAGTAGAGATACCAAGAACAGTACACACGTTTCCCCCGTGAGTGAAGAAATGATAAGTGAAATCAGGAATTGATCAGTGTTCCTCCATTCAATAAATCTGGGACTGAAACTCTCATAATCTCCTTCAAACTCTCTAGTTTTGCAGAATGCTCGAAATTCTAGCAACTTGTAAGCACTCCCCTGTTCCGTCCACTCCTTGGCAACAATGCACCAACCTCGCCACTACTACACTAGCGGCCTCCTCTTCCCTATTTTGCATTCGTTTATTCCAATTTTGATGCTTAAACGTAGCTTTTCTATATAAAAAAAAAACTTTATGCAGCTTAAAAATTAAAAAAGTAGAACCAAAAGTTGGCTTCAAGATTTTTGGAATGTTTCTCTAAAATTATTTCTTGTTTAAAAGAATAGAAAAGGTTTATTTTGTGGTGTTTAACATTTTACTTCTGTTATTTTATTTTCAAAGTTTTCAAAATTGTTTCTGAAAAAATTATCGTCAAAAACTATTTTTAAGTAAAATAAATCTTTTTCTTATTTTAAGTAATAAACTGTTTTGAAAAAAACATTTCAAATAGTACTTTAAAAATAATAATTAATTTCACATTTCGGACAAATTTTGAATTTTTAAATGAGTACGAATTATGATTTACAATGCACGTGAAATTATTTATGACATTTCTAAATGCACGTGAAATTATTTATGACATTTCTCGTGAGGAGTCTGCGTTGTGTTCTATTACCCAATTTTATCCGCTTCAGCGAGATAAGACGGAAAATGGGGAGTTCATCACAGGAAGACTTCTCCGTGGTGGTTCTGGCGTCGAATCTCGGCATCGACGCGCGGCCATTCTTGAACCACGCACCGTCGGAGGACGAGAATTGGCATGACTGCTCCTTCCAGCTTCCTTCCGCGGAAGATCAAAACCTAGATTTTTCCGATCTTGATACGCTCTGCTTCTTCCGCCTCGAGCATGGTTCTGATAAAGCAGGGAGCCGTATCTTTCGCATTGTCGGGAAGAATTTTCCTGGTAATTCTTGCTCACTGTAACTATTTTTTTTTCTAGAGCTGTTGCTTATAATTGTCAGTGTGCGGAAAGATCCTTGGAAAGTTGAAATTCTTGATGGGTATAGAGGAAATTAAATGAGCTGAGATGTTTATAATGGCATGGAAGAATGATCTTGAGTTGATTTCAACTCGTTCATGTGGAAAAATAGTTGAGTAGGGATGATTGTAGGAACTGAGTAACTTTGTTACAAAGGATAGATTTTTAGCTTCTGTGGAGTTCAAAAGGCAGTGCTGGATTTGCAATTTGGTGTATCAGGTGGAAATTGCTCTGATGTCTTGAAGAAAATTGATGAACTTCTAGCTGATTTTTAAGTTGTGTCTATGAGTGACTTTGGGAATATCCTCAATGTTCCTCGATTATCAAGTTCTTGTCCTTGCTTATACGTTGTCTTATTTGCTTCTATACATCTAGCTCCTGTTTTCACTGGAGAAAGGCTGAAAAAGTATGTCTTCCATAAGATTATGTCGGAGATGCCAGAAGGGCAGTTCTGTATTGTATACATGCATAGTGGCGTGCAGAAGGAGGATAATTCGCCTGGCGTTACGATTCTTAGATGGATATACGAAGAACTGCCCGATGACTGCAAAGAAAGGCTTCAGGTTGTTTACTTCCTTCATCCAGGACTAATGTCAA
This sequence comes from Pinguicula moranensis, assembly GCA_028565015.1. Lineage (NCBI taxonomy): Eukaryota > Viridiplantae > Streptophyta > Magnoliopsida > Lamiales > Lentibulariaceae > Pinguicula > Pinguicula moranensis. The sequence continues at coordinate 2,672 of JAOWBN010046186.1, forward strand.
GGCTTGTCTTGGCTACACTTGGCAGATTCTTTTTAAGTGCAGGGTGAGTTATTTCAAAGTTTCTTAACTGTATCATCAAAATGGTTAATGCTAGTTAAAAGTTCTTGAGTGCAACCGAAATCTCTTTCTCTGGCTTCAGTTTGTACTGGAAAATCAAATACATAAGTCGCCTTCAGTACCTCTGGCAAGATATAAGGAAAGGAGAGATTGAGATCCCTGACTTCGTTAAACAGCATGATGATGTCCTGGAGCACAGACCATTGACAGACTATGGAATTGAACCAGATCCTCTGCATTTGATGGAAATCCCTTCAACAGCATATTCATTTGGCAGGTACGAAGCCATGGCATCAAGAGAGTACAAGTATTAGCATGGCTCCAGTTCATTGCGCGTTAAACGTATCCAGATGTGTACCATGTAAAGCTCTCCATCCTGTTGAGCTCGTATTCCACAGGTATTGTGTAACTCTAGTCTCTGAGTATGAGCTTCCTCTTATGCCACACCTTGTGATTATGTGTTGCTATGAATTGGACTTGGCTGTTGATAATGATATATGAACACTGGTTGGGAAGATGCCATGCAATGTTATATGGAGCTTGTGATGTTTCATTCTAGGAAGTGATGTTGGAGGATTTAAGGGTTAAGTATTGTAAGATTTACATCAAATCAAACCTATCCAGTAAATTCGCCTGGTTTGGGGAGATGAGATGTATGCAGTCGTATCATTGCCTCAAAGAGATACCGTAGAGACCCTAGCTTAAAAATAAAGGATACCAAAAAAAATTGATAATAAGTAAAATAAAATAAATAAATAAGTTAATGAAAATAAAAATAGAAAATAAATATATAAATAATAATAAATAAACGAAATAAAATAAAATGTATAAATAGGACATAAAAATGAAAATAAAAGTCGGAAATAAATACATAATTAAATAAATACATAGACGTACAAAAAATTAAATAAATATAACCTATCCCTTTAATCTATCCTATCTATTTTCGTCTGTCCAAAATCAAGTATACATACATTTACCCTATGTATTTCTAATTGTAATATGAAATATTTAACTCGTACTATCAGAGGTCATGTCCTAAAAAATGTCTAATTCCGCTAAATCTAATCAAATTTGCTCCTCTCGCGTTCTCCTAAATCTCCCTATCCCCCGTCATCCTTCAACTTGGAGTCCTTCGACTCTTCTGATGGGCTCGCTGACACGTCTTCTGCGTACATGTTCAAACCATCACAATCTCTCTCCATCAACTTGGCACTAATAGATGCGATACACAATGTATTCCTACATATCCCATTTGGGATCTTATCTAATCTTGTACAACCACACATTCATCTTAATATTCTCATCTCCGCCACTTCAAACTTCTGTACATGTGACAATCTCATAGGCTAATACTTTGACCAATGGAGCATGGACGGTATTATAAGCGTCCTATAAAATTTTTTCTTCAACTTTAATGAGAGATTACGATGGTTTCATCCATCCGGCCTTGATGTGATAGACAACATCTTCTTCAACGACTCCATCATTTTGCATGACAGATCCTAGATATTTGAAACTATACTTTTGTCTTTTGTAGAGTACTTCGTTCGCAATCATAACATCGATTCCACCTTCCTCCGTTTCATTAGCGAAATTGCACACCATGTACTCAATCTTCGACCGACTCAAGAATAATCCCTAACGCTTTAACTTAGCATTAACCTCCTCATTCGTCTCTGCCACTAAAACAATGTCATTTGCAAACAACATACACCATGGTATTTCATCTTGTATGTCCCGAGAAAGTACATTTATAATCACCACGAAAAGGAGCGGACTCTCAGTACTGAACCTTGGTACAACCCTATATCCACCGAAAAGTGTTATGTTTCACCCAATGAGGTCCGCACACTAGTCTTTGCACTCTTATACATATCCTTTATAGACCTCGCATACATCCACGAAACCTTCTTGATTTTTAAACATTCTCAAATAACCTATCTCGGTATGGTATCATACGCATTCTCTAAATCTATAAAGATCATATGGAGACTCCACTTACGCTCTCTATATTTCTCCATTGGCCGTCTGAGGAGATGGATTGCTTCCATCGTCGACCGCGCGGGCATAAATCCAAATTAGTTCTCTTTCATGTGTGTTTCTCTCCACAGTTTGCGTTCATTAACTCTCTCCCACAATTTTATAGTATGACTCAGAAGCTTTATACCCCGATAATTACTACATTGTTGCATGTTCTCCTTGTTCTTACATAGTGACACTACTATGCTACTTCTTCATTCCGTTGACATCTTTCCCTCATTGTAAGATTTATATCAGTACAATTTGTTTTTGCTAATTGAAATTTTCATTAAATGGCAATACCATCAGAATATTTACATATTTACTAAGCCTAGAAGGCCCTTTCGGCAGGGGATACTACATCAGAGCTTAGTTAACCAAATATCAGGCTAAGGTAGCATAACACAGTAGAGTAGCTATGTTGTAATATTGTCATGGTTTTAATCAGAACATATTGTTTCACCGCAAAAATAGGTGACATCATAAACGTCGGTAACGAAACCAATTTCCCACTGTCGTTCCTCGGTAGTTCCCAGATCTAACTGTTATCCAGGACCAAGAGCTTAGTTTGATTTGAGTCTATAGTTGAGTTTGAAGCTGTCTTGGCGTCAAATCTAATGGCGTTCCTTTCTTTCGATGAAGTCCACACTACTGCCTGCCAGACTGCCCTCCAAGGCTCACGTCCAGTGCTACTTACAAGGAGACTCATGTGATGCTGTAGGTGAGACTGTATATCCATTTTCCTGGCATATTCTAGTCCGATCAAGTCATATACCTCGGTCTAGATTTCGTGAGCATATGTGCAATCTAGAAATAAATGGCAAACAGAGTCAATTGTTGAACCACACATGGCACAAAGCCGGTCACTACTCCTTAGCTGAATTCCACTCCTCAAGAGATTATCAGCAGTTGGCAATATGTTATGTAGCAGTCATCTCACAAAAACCTGTACTCGTTTGGGGGCTACATTACCCCAAGCCATCGCAGGGATTTTCCCATAATCAAGTGCTTGCATCAGGTTAGATTGCAATGCAACATATGCTGAAGTAATTGAGAAGTAGCCTAATGATGCGCTAGTCCATCTCCATTTATCCTCTCCATCAAGCACCATGTTGAACTATTGTAAGTAATGTAGCAACTCCTCCATATCATCATTTCCTCTTATTCTCAATGGTCTTCTAAGCATCAGATTCTGTTGCCTTGCACCGTGACTTGTTGTAGACATTTCCTTCGCCACTGTGTTTTACTGAGTGTTAATTATATAGTCTTTGATATCGTAGTGCTAAGCATCCACCTCCAATCCAGTTGTACTTCTAGAATAACCTTTTGTCTCCCTCAAACATGTCCAACTTCGTTATACTATTAAATCAGATGGATTTAGAGTACGTCCAACTATCTTGCTAGATGGATGAAACATTATCAGGCATTGTGATTATGTTTCAATCACTTAGATGATCTGCTTGATGGAGGTATTTTGATCACCGAACTCCACAGGCTATCAGTTTCCATGTGCAAACGCCAAAGCCATTTAGATTGTAATGCTTAATTCATCAATTTTATTCCTCTGATTCCAAGGCCTCCTGTTGATACTTCTCGACATACTTGCTTCCAGCTAGATCTATTGCTATCAGGTTTCTGTTCCCAGAGGAATTCGCTCAACTGTGATTCTATAGCTTGGATCACAACTGACAGGGCATTAAATAAAGAGAGGCAATACACTGATAGAATGGACTACACAGATTTGATTAATGTGATTCTGCCTGCTATAGCTAAAAACTTGTTTTCCCTCCTATGTATCTTGTTGCTGGCTTCCACATTGATAGTATTGTAGGATTTTCACCAATTGGCATTCCCAAATAGATATAAGGAAGAGCAACAGTTTGGCATTGCAACCTATTTGCAAGTCTAGCCAATACCTCCGGTCGCAAATCAATCCAATCAGTCTACTTTTTGAAAAGTTTACATAGAGTCCAAATATTAGTTCAAATTCTCTGAGTATGCCTTTCATAATAAAGATGTTTTCAACTGTTCCAACACCAATCAATTCCTGCTAGCTCAAGTGGTGAGCAAACTGACCTCATAACTATGAGGTCAAGGGATCGATACCCTGAAGAAGCAATTCTTCAGGGTTTTACTTTCGAGTTGGGGGTTTCCACGGAAAAAGTCTCTTTAGAGATAAGGGTACGACTGTGTACATCTCACTCTCCCCAGACCCTGCTTTCGGGCGGGATATACTGGGTATGTTTGGTTTGTTTGGTCAACTGTTCCAGCACCAATGAGGAGTAGATCATTGGCATATTGGAGGTGTGATAACCACACAGAATCAACCTTAATTCCAGTAAATTTCTGCAACTTCACTCCTTTGTTTATGAGTAAATGCAACCCTTCAGAGATTATCAAAAATAAGAAGGGAAAAGGGGATCCCCTTTCCTTAATTTAAACTCCCCGGAACTACTACCGTTTACCAACATTGCAGCATGAGTGGTAGTGATACATTCATAATCCAACTGATCCAAGCTTCTTATATTTGTTATCATAAATTGCAAAAAGCCCCCATCCACCTATCAAAAGCTTTGGTAAATTGACCTTCAGTAGCACAAATGTTTTTTTTAATCTTTTCACAGTCTGAATCACCTCATTGGCAACTAGGATTCCATCTAAAATTTGTCTATCGTGAATGAAAGCAGACTGATTGTTGGATATTAGTTAGGCATGACTAATTTCAATCTGTTAGCTAGCAACTTGGAGAGTATCTTGTATCCACAGTCAATCAAGGATATTGGTCTGTAGTGATTTACCTGAATCAAATCGTTAATCTTCTAGACCAGAGTGATAAATGTGGAATTCATTGCTTTTGATAATCTTCCATATCTGTAGAAGTCTCTAATAAAGTGAATGACATCCTGTTTTATGGTGTCCCAATGGTGTTGTAGAAAATTGAAATTAAATTCGTCTGGTACTGGATTTTTGGTTGCTGAACAACTCCATACAGTAGATTTGATCTCATCTTCATAGAATATCCTATGCTAACAGAGTATGTGTTGTTGGAAGATCTAATGTTGATTTGTTACATAGTTCAGGGATGAAATGTGATGCAAAATGATTTTTGATGCCAACCTTAACTGCTTCAACTTCATCAATCCATTCTCCTACCATATTCATACCACTTATGGCATTCCTTATGTTGTTGCTCTTAACTTTATTGTGGCAAAATCGTATATTGTTGTCACCATCATTTATCCATTTAGCTCGGGATAATTTCATGAGTAACAACTCCTTATTCCTGATGACCTGCTGGAATTGAGACTAGATTACTGGCCTTAGTGATTCATCTTCCTCAGAGCAACTTCTTTCCTCCAACTTAATCCAGCAGATTGAGTTTTCACTTGAGTACTTTTGATCGCCTGTCAGTGTGCCCAAACTCTGTTTTATTCCAAGTACTTAGTTTCAAGCGAAGCAGCTTTAGTTTCTCGTAGAATACATAATTTTTGTGGTTAGTGACGTTAAAGGAATAACAGAATAATTTAACTATCTCTGCAAAATTCTCATGTTTCTCCCAATAGTTCATATACTTGATCGACTTGGGCTTCCAATTCCGCTCTTCTGATTTTAACAAGATAGGACGGTGATCAGATAAAACTTTGTCCAGTCTAGTTTGTGATAGGCCTCGGCCACTGCATCATCTAAGCTTCAGACAATTGGAATCTATTCGATCTACTATTACATTCACCCCCTCTTGAAATACATGTATATTTGGCTCTGTGTAATGGTAAGTCAACTAAATCATTATCGGTGACGAAGTTGTTAAACTCCCTCATTTCAGCCATAGGTAGTTGAACAACACTTCTTCTTTCTCTAGGAAAATGAATTACATTGAAATCCCCGACTAAGCACCATCGTGCTAAAGAGTTGGCTATTATAGATGCAAGATGTCTCCACAATCTTCTTTTGTTTCTTAAATCGGACGGAGAGTATGTTATAATGGGAAGCCTTGGAGCAAGAATACGCTCGTGTTGGTCCTTCCTACAAGCTGAGCGTTTGAGATGAGTTGCAACAAATTTAGCGTGGCCGCCTCCTTGTCAAAGAATATGCAAGACAATTTCTCTCCTTGGTTGATCTCTTAGCTGCTCTTGGACAACCGGTTCTACCGCTTTATCAAACCCACTGGTTTCTCAAATGACTTGGACTGGATTTTACATCCCTTGACAATTCTAAACTCAGTCAAGATCCTCTTGCAACCGTACAAGAGATTATCTCTCGTGCCAAAAATTTTAAGGCGCTATTCCACCAAACTATCTCCAGCATTTCCGCACCAGGTCTTGCTTTCGTAGCCTCTCACACTCAAACAAGTTCAACCCCAGTTCACCCACTTGTTGCTTTGGTCGAACGACCTCCACCAACAAATCTTTCCTATGCTCCACCTCCAATTACGAGCAATACTCCTAAAAATTCACCAGGTACCTTTGATCCCGTGTCAACTACATGGTCACGTGTACCTATACCACAATCTCATCCACCTCAATTCATCCCGCCACATCCAGACTAGCATGGTAGAAATGGTCCACATGGACGGGGCCATGGACGAGGACTCTGAGGCCGTGGTGCCAAATTCGCTGCCAATATGGTCTCTATGCGGATTCCTACCAGCCACGGTACTCCTCCCTTACCTTCCGTAGTGCTGTGGCTCAAGCTCACAACAGAACTATTGCCCCAATTTCTTCGGTTGGTTGGACATTTGAACATGGCAGTGGTTTTCCTAATTTTGCCCCAAATCCCATTGGCGTTCCAACACCTGTTCCTCGACGGATGCCTGTAAACACTTGGGATCTTGTTCCTCGCCCTTCCAATGTCAATGTTGTTAGCTCGAAATGGGTTTACAGGATTAAGTATCCTCCTGACGAATCTATCAACCGCCTTAAAGCACGTCTTGTCGCTCGTGGATTCACGCAAGGTCTTGGCTTGATTACTTTGATACGTTCTGTCCAGTCATCAAGGCAATCAATGTCCGCACTGTGATCTCTCTCGCTGTTTCTCATGGTTGTTTCCTTCGACAACTTGGTGTTTAAAATGCATTTCTAAATGGAGATTTGATTGAGGATATTTATATGGAGTAAACCCCAGGATATGTCAATCCACTCTTTTCTCATCATGTATGTCATCTCAAAAAGGCACTTTATGTTCTTAGGCAAGCACCTCATGCCTGGTTTCATCGCTTTAGTACTTTCTTGAGTACTCCTGGTTTCATCCGTAGTCTTGTAGATACTTCTCTGTTCATCTTTGCCTGAGATTCTGCTCTCATATACCTTCTACTTTATGTCGATGATAATATTGTTACTTGAAGTGATGCATCTCTCATTGATCAGTTTGTTCATTGTCTTCACAAAGAATGTTCTCTTAAGGATCTTGGTACAGTCACTTATTTCCTTAATTTGGAGGCAACAACCACTCCTAATGGTCTATTTATCAGCCAACTTAAATATGTTCTTGACATTCTTGCTTGCGCTTAGTTATTGGACAGTCATCCAGTTAGTACACCTATGATGGTCTCGCAGTATCTCTCCTAAAATGGTGGTCCTCTTCCTGACCCAACGTTATATCGCTCACTTGTTGGTGCTCTTCAATATTTAACTATAACTCAACCAGATTTATCTTATGTTGTTAATTCTGTTAGCCAGTGTATGCATGCTCCTACAAACCTTCATTTTCAAGCAGTTAAATGAATCCCTCGCTATATGAAGGGTACTATTTCAATGGGATTGAAGTTCTCCTCTTCTTCCACCCCCGACTCTATCATCGCCTATTCTGATGCCGACTGGGTTGGATGTCCTGATACTCAGTGATTGACCTCTGGGTTTGCTATCTTACTTGGTGAGTGCCAAGAAACAAAATACTATCTCTCGTTCCAATTGTGAGTCAGAATATCATGCTCTTGCTCATATCGCTGCTTAAGTCATTTGGTTTCGACGTCTTCTTCAGGATCTTCGTGTTCCCCTGTCTCATCATCTAGTGCTTCTATGCGATAATAAGAGTGTAATTTTCCTCAACACCAATCTCGTTGCTCATAAACGGGCGAAATATGTGGAGTTAGATTACCATTTCATCCGTGACATGGTCTTGCCAAGGCTCTTTCTACATGCTTTGTTCCTTCTCATCTACAAGTCGCCAACATTTCACCAAGAGCCTTCCTTGTGATTTATGTGACTTCTTTTTGTCCATGCTTCACATTGTACACAATCTCATGTTTAGCTTGCGGGGGTATTGATACTATTGACACTACATCTACAACAACAATATATGACTCAACTACCACCTATGGCTTCCAGAGCATTTCTATCAATAAGAAAAATACAATGGCAGCTCCTGCAGTAAAAAAAATGGAGGCTCCTGCAAAAGATGAATTATCAGAGCTACTTTAGATTGAAAGATCTAGATCAAATAATATATTATTAGATTTTGTATGTAGAATCTAGAATGATCTCAACAATTCTATCAATACGTCTTGTAAACATTATAAAAACAGAAGCAAAGCAATATACAGCTCAAACTGGTTTCATGGAAAACTACTTCCTTATTTCTCTTAATGCCTTCATCAACTCACAACCACCACTTCAAAACACAAGCACACAAACAACACTCCATGCTTTTCGCACATTGTCATTGTCCACCAAATGATCTCTTCCCTCCCCCGGTGAGTTTAGGTAATTTGCCGAGAGGCGCGGAAGTGCTAAACAAAAAGTGAAGGGGCGAAAATATTAAATAAGTATTAAAAAAATAATTAAATGGTCATTAAAAAAATAATTCTTAAAAATTTATGTTCACAGTGGTTTGGCCTCTAAACTAGGGATGACAATGGGCGGGTCTTTGCAGACCTGTGCCCCGCCCCACCATGCCCTGGTTTCCCCGCCACTTTTTTAAAAAAAAATAATAATTTGGCTAATATGATAATTCCCATGTTCAAAATATTAACAAATATATTCATGCGTGTTTGATCCAATTTATTCTGTGGAAATTTTGAAATTTTTAAAACTGCTTTGAGCATTTGACTGTCAAATGAGTAAAAATAAAGGAAAGAAAACATGAATAGAAAAGGAAAATATGTTTATTTTCATGTAAATTTGACCCGAATTTAAATCATGTTTTGATATGAAATATATGCTACATTTAATAGCATGTATTTGTAGGAATATTCAATGCTATTAAATGTAGCATGAATTTGTAGAAATGTGAATGTCTATATGAAGGAAGAGGTGAGCAGAAAATGTAACGTGAAGAAGAAAGAGAGAAGGAGAAGAAAGAGAAAAAAAAGAAAAAAAGTTTGAGAAAGAATTTTGAGATTGTTTGTTTATTCAATTCAATATTTGATTTGCATTTGTTTCCAATTACACAAATAATTCACAACACGTTATCAGCACGACTCTATTACTAGGCTACTAGAATTCTTGCTGGGGTAAAGTTAATTAATTGTTGTTATAATGTCTAATATTTCGAAACTTGAATTTGTGGCTTCATACATTACGAAAAAAATTATTTGTCATGGATTCTTGATACGGAAATCCATCTAGATGCTATGGGTCTTAGAGACACCATAAAAGATAAAAATAAAGCATCTCGACAAGATAAAACAAAAGTCATTATATTTATTTGTCGCCATATTGATGAGGGTCTTAAAGCAGAGTGTCTCACTATAAAAGATCCTGCAGATCTGTAGAAAAATCTCAAAGAGATATATGATCACCAGAAAATAGTGATACTTCCAAAAGCTCGCTATGATTGGTTGCATTTACGTTTACAAGATTTTAAATCTTTAAGAGAATACATTTCTGTCATGTTCAAAATCAGTTTCCAACTGAAATTATATGGTGAAAAGATTACCGATGAAGACATAGTAGAGAAAACATTCTCTACTTTTTATGCTACTAATATGCTCCTACAACAACAATACCATAAAAATGGTTTTAAGAAGTACTACAAACTGATTTTGTGTCTTCTTATGGCTGAACAAAATAACGAGTTGCTAATGAAAAATCATCAATCACGCCCTAGTGGTTCTGCTCCATTCCCAAAAGTGAATGCTAGTACATATAATCAAGGCCCCCGCCATGGCCGTGGTCATAGACGCAGTCGTGGACGTGAAAATTGGGGAAATCATCCTTACTTTCACCGCAATAATCCCAATAATACAAATAACCACCAAAAGTGGGCGAAAAATGATAATTTGCAAGGTCACAACAAAGAATCTCAGGGCAACAAGAATATTGAAAATGTTTGTCATCGATGTGGAATGAACAATCATTGGTCTCGTACCTGCCGCACGCCAAAGCACCTTGTAGAACTTTATCAAGCTTCAAAAGCTAAATGAAGAATATAGAAATGAATTTTGTTCAAGATGATTTCTTTGATTACAATTTTGATGTGACACATTTAAATGTTGATTTCTTTGCCCACACTGATCCAATGAATAGTGGCAAAAATATCTAGGTTTTTTGTATACTTATCAGTATTATGTTTGATTTATTCTGTAGTTGCTTTGTAAGTTTGATTTCGTTTATTTATTACTGATTTCATTTATTTCTTACTGTTACTTATTTATTGAAGATAATAATTGATTTATCCAAATCAAATGAGGAAGATGCATGTCTCGCAGACAGTGCAACAACACACAACATACTCAACAATAAAAAATATTTTATCTTCCTATCCATAAGGGAAGCATATATTAATACAATATATGGTAGTGCGAAATTAATTAAAGGCTCCGGAAGAGCACAAATCGTACTACCACGAGGGACAAATATAAAAAATGATGATACTTTATTCTTATCTAAGTCTCGACGAAATTTATTTGAGTTTTAAAGATATTCGCCGAAATGGATATCATATCGAAACTATGAACGAAAAAAATAAAGAATACTTATGCATTACATCAATTATTTTGGGTAACAAATGCATCTTAGAAAGATTACCCGTAATGTTTTCAGGATTGTATTACACAACAATTAGAATAATTGAAATTTATGCTGTTAAAAGTCAAAAGGTTACTAAAACTTTCAAAGTTTGGCATGATCGGTTGGGTAATTCCGGATCATATATGATGGGAAAAATTATATAAAATTCACGTGGTCATTCAATAAAAAACTAGAAGATTTTTTTTAAACTAGTGAATTTTCATGTGCTACTTGCTCTCTAGGCAAACTGATTACAAGGCTTTCATTATATAAAGCTGGATATGAGAACCCTACATTTTTTTAAAGAATTTAGAGAGATATGTGGGTCATTTAGATATTTTATGGTTCTGATTGATGCATCAACTAAATGGTCGCATGTGTGCTTATTATCTATTTGCAATTTAGCTTTTGCAAGATTACTTGCATAAATAATTCGCTTGCGAGCTCATTTATCTGATTTTCCAATAAAGAAAATTTGCTAGATAACGCTGCTGAATTTTTATCACAAGCCTTTAATGACTATTGTATGCCAATTGGGATAACCATTGAACATTCTGTTGCACATGTTCATACATAAAATGGTTTGGTTGAATAATTTATTAAACATCTTCAATTGATTGCAATGACAATGCTTATGCATTCTAAACTCCCCGTATCTGCTTGGTGACATGCAATTTTTCATATTGCAACACATATTCGTATCAGGACAATAAGTTATAATAATTTCTCCCCGATTCAAATAGTTTATGGTCAAGAACCAAATATTTCACATCTAAGAATATTCGGATGTTCGGTATTTATACTAATTGTACCTCCACAACACACAAAGATGAAAAAGATCTCCATAAATTATGTCGTGATAAGAAAAAGATAAAATCGAGATGAAACAAACGTCGACGATATTTTCGTTTATAATATCGCATGCGATATAATGAAAGAGAATGATGATATTGAACCTACATCTATGGAGGAATGTAGACGCAAATATAATTGGCCTAAATGGAAATAAGCAATTGCTTCAGAACTCAGTTCTTTAGAAAATGAGAAGTTTTTGGACCAGTAATCCCTATACCAAAAGGTATAAAACTAGTCGGATATAAATGGGTATTTGTGCCGAAAAAATGAGAAAAATGAAGTTGTAAGATATAAAGTACGACTTGTCGCACAAAGTTTTTCCCAAAGACCAAACATTGATTATGAAGAGACTTATTCTCATGTAATGGATGGAATGACATTTTGTTATTTGATAAGTCTGCTAATTCATGAAAAGTTTGAAATGCGAATGATGGATGTAGTGTCATCCTATTTATATGGCTTATTAGACAATGATATTTATATGAAAATTCATGAAAGGTTTAAAGTGCCTGAAGCATAAAGTCCAAATTTTTGAGAGATTTATTCAATTAAATTGAATAAATTCCTATATGGACAAAACAATCCATATGTATGTGGTTCAATGATTCAATCGTTTGAACACATACTTATTAAAGGCAGGCTATAAAATGGTCCAATATGCCCATGTGTTTTTATAAAGAGATATGGATCAGAACTTGTCATTATTGCTGTCTATGTAGATGACTTAAATATTATTGAAACTCCTGAAGAGTTATCAAAAGCAGTAGCTAGTCTGAAGAAAGAATTTGAAATGAAAAACCATGGAAAAACAAAATTGTATTTAGATCTTTAAATTGAGGACTTGACAGATGGACTTTTTGTGCATCAATCTAATTATTTGAAAAAAGTGCTTAGAAGATTTATATGAACGAAGCACATCCATTGAGTACACCAATGGTGGTAAGATCACTTGATATGAAAAATGATCCATTCCGCCCTCATGAAGATGGTGAAGAACTTATTGGTCATGAAGTACCATATCTTAGTGCAATTAGAGCACTAATGTATCTTGCTAATATTGCACAACCTGATGTATCATTTGCAGTAAATTTACTAGCATGATATAGTTCTTCTCCAACTAGAAGACACTGGAATGGAATCAAACACGTTTTTGGGTATCTTCGAGGAATAATGGATATGAGTTTATATTATTCCAGTGTATCTAAACCATAATTAATTGGTTATGCTGATGCAAGATATTTATCATATCCACACAAAGCTAGATCTCAAACGGGATATTTATTTACGTGTGGAGGTACCTCTATTTTGTCGCACTCTGTAAAACAAACACTAGTTGCTACTTCCTCCAATCATGCAAAAATCATTGAATTCATGAAGCAAGTCGCGAATGCATTTGGTTAAGGAACTTAACCCAGCATATTCGTGGAATGTGTGACTTGGAAACCAAGAAGGACATTCCAACTATTCTTTATGAAGATAATGCACCTTACATTGCTCAACTGAAATAAGGTTTCATTAAAGGGGATATGATGAAACATATATCACCCAAAATTTTCTTTACGCATGACCTTCAAGAAAAGGTTGATATAAATATTCAGCAAATTCGATTAAGTGACAATCTGGCAGATTTGCTTACAAAAGCACTACCTACTGCAATTTATGAAAAGTCGGTCAAAGTATCGGCATGAGGAAACTCAAATATGTGTCAAATAGGGGGAGATCATAAGATCATGTACTCGTTTCCTTCACTAGAATTTTTTCCCACAGGGTTTTTTCCTATTAAGGTTTTAACGAGGTATAGTGAGATGGACATTTAAGGGGGAGTGTTATGAATGTATGCAATCAAAAATTGCTGAAACATTAAGTATATGCAAAATTAGGTGAATGCCATCTATATATATCATGAGTGAGGAAGAGAAAAATGCAACGAGAAAGAGAAAAAAAAAGAGAAGGAGGAGAAAGAAAGAAAAAATGAGAAAGAAAAAACTTTGGGAAAAATTTGTTAGAAGAATTTTGAGAATTTTGAAATTTGTTTGTTTATTTTTTTTGCATTTGTTTACACTTACACAAATAATTCACAACAGATACTTTTAATTAGATGATATTTCTGAGTATTGACAATCTTTTTTTAAGTGTTTAAAAATAGGAACTGCATGTGAAAAAAAATAATCTTAATTTAAATATAAAACTAAGTGGAATTTGGTAGGGATATGGGATAAAAATTCTTTTAAAACAAAAAAAATATGTTTTTTACAATATATTTTATACATTCTTTTAGTGAATGTAAAACTAAATACAAAAACCTTGAAACCCTTGACGATTGGGCTTAGGATCCCTGACTTTCAGTCTAAAGAGGATTGTTGCACGAGATAACCCCAACAATCGGACACCGACGAGCGTAGACTCGATTCGAGAATTCTTATGTTCCGACCAATATTGTGCTGTCATTTGTAATAGCACCCATCTTTGTCCTATTCTCGACTATATTGGTCTTCATGCACCCTTCTATTTTAGTCTGATATGTGGGAATTTCTATCTCAATACGCATTATTCCTCTATTTTCCCTGAACATCTGTGCTTCTTGGAAAGTTTTTTTATTCATTCCTGTCGATCCTTGTTTGTCAAGGGGTCGGCAATATTATTCGCTTCCCTTAATTAGTTCTGAACCTCAATATTATATCCCGCGAGCATCTATGCAAGGTCGTCTCAGAAATCCTAGGGATACCACATGTCACATCTACTTTCTCTATCCATTTAACCATCACATTGAATCCATTTCTATGATAATATTATCCCAACATTGTTCCATGCAAATCTTGATTCCTCGTAAAACTGCATGCATCTTCGCACTGTTGTTTGTGCCTATCCCAAAATGATGTGAAAAGGCCACCAGGAAACTTCCATTTGCATCTCTAACTATGCCTCCTCCATCCAATTCCCCAGGGTTGCCATGACAGCTACCGTCCCAGTTGATCTTCTTCTATCCAGTAGGGGGCCAGCCAGGTTATCCATCTTTTGCTCAAATTTTCTTTAATTTTAACATTGATATTCAGTTGTTCCAGGATCATCTGGCATGATACATGCAAATACAAATTTAAATTATCATAGTTGGCAATTTAAATTATGAAGTATCGGATCTGTCTCCATATATTGCTATTAGCTTCTTGTTTACTCTTTCAACGTAGCATAGAGTGTATTATTAAGAAACTTGTGCTTTTTAAGAGCCCCTAAGCATAGAGAAAGTAGCTTAAAAAATTATTTGAAAATTTGAGAAGTGTTTGAAGAAGTACAGAAAGCTCATGAGCTTATAAATTCAAGGTTTTGAAACTGAATCTGCTTCATACTAACATTTTTAGAAATGCTTCTGGTTTTGTAACATTTTTGTAGAGGGTCCGTTTCGTAGCGTGTTTAAAGATGGATAAAGTTTATTTTCGGTGAGTTATCCAATTTGCACCTGTTTGGTATCCCGATCGATATTTTTCCTGTCAGTGGAATAACTTCTCGGGCAGGGATAACTGACTTACAAATCCAAATTTTTAAACCAATTTTGATGGAGGGTTTGTGTTGTCCGACTTTTAACCCATATGTTAAACTACCATTTTGCCATTACTCTTCATGAAATTTATGAGATAACCACCTATAAATACTTAAATCCAAATATTATTTTTCATTTCCATCTTCTTCTTCGCGATTGCAGAGGAGAAGTGGAAATTGAATAAGAACATTGCATTGTGATAAGTTTTTTCTCGAATCTGAATTCGTCGAGCTCTAATAAGGTCAGCCCATTGGAATTGTTTTCTTTTTATGATCATTTTGTGGTATTTATTTATTCAAATTGTCTCGGGAGGAGGTACACCTTCGTCTTCGGAGGACCATCATTGCCTTTCTGCCGCTCCGCTTCCTTCTTATTCTTCGCAGTCTGCTCTATCGCTGTTGCCGCTGAGACAACGACCTTCTTTTGCCTTTTCTTCTTATTAGCCATATTTTTCCTTTTTGTCGGCGATCTGGGTAACTCCTTGTTGGCCCTGGGCTAGATCCCTGGATTCTATAGCTTCTTTAGAATTGGGGGTAGATTATGGGGAAGAGAGATCTTGGAAATGAAGAAATGAATTAGGGTTTGAGAAAAATTGCTTTTATATTTAGGATTGGGGGCATTTTAGTAAACAACATGAATCTATTCCGTTTCGATGTAATCTGCCATTTCCAACTCAGTTACTAAACAATGAATAACTCTAATTGATAATCCCAACATAGCCCTATCAAACGGAGGACAAAAAAATAAACCCGTGGTAAATCAAAGTAATCCTCAAAGTCGGATTACTAGAGTGGGCTACTAAACGGATCCATATGGTTGAACATTATAATTCAATTGAGAAAATGATTGGCTACGTTTGGTAACCGGATAAGCCTTATTTCTCGTTTTGGGCAAATGAGAGATTATAGTAGAATAAAAACACCATGCCCTTTTTTGGTAATGGTATCTAAGGATAACCTCGAAGAAAAAACTTTTGTTTGGTAAATGAGGATAATTGAAATGTTGTAATGCACATCTTTTTAATGATGTGTATTTTTACTAACCTTCTCACTAACAAAACATAAACATTGATTAATAAAATATAAAACACGAATAATTTCATTCAATAAAATATAAACCAACCCTCTTCTCAGTTTGCTGTTAAACTTCATCAACCATATTTGTTGAAGGCATGAACGTCTATAACAGACACTCAAACCTACCCTGTTTCAAGCCTATCATCCTCGCATATAATTTGGTAGAAGGAATGTTCTTAATTATGAAGTTGATGAAAAGGCAACCGATTCACCCTACTCTTGGAGTACATATTGCCTTTTCACAGATAATTTTGTCGAAGGAATGTTTTTGCTTCATCTCAAGCAATGTTGAATGCACATTACTTGATCTCCCATCTTTTCAAGTATACTGGGATAATAATTAATCATAAATCCAAATAAAAATACTGATAATCAGTCTAGTAAGTATAAGTGTACTTTAATTTTGCATCAAACATAAAAAGTTTATTCAAAGAAATAATAAAATCCTGATTTTTCGTAAATTGATTAGTGCAAATTTATCACGTAATATCATTATGCAGGCACATATACTTTTTTTTTTACTTCAATCCTATGTGAGGTAGATCATGCTACTTGCTAAATCGACCAAAAATTAATATCAGACAATAGCATTTATGTGATCATGAACTTAATTATGGTCACTAATTACCCCACAATACTCGTACTCAAATTCTCATACAACAACAATTACATAAAGTTGTATCAAGATTTCATGAATAAGACGATTTAAGACCAGAATTTCATGGGCTTACATTAAATGTTAATATGCACCAGAATTTCATGATCTAAAATTTAACAATACTTGAAAGTCAAATATGCAATATGGCTTCTACTTTCGGTGGCGGAACTGTAGCATAACATGAAGAAAAAATTTACATAAACAATGGAAAATCCAATCTGCATTGTGTAAGGCATTTTTACCCAATTTTTTGAAAATGGGTAATCAAAATGTTTTAGTTCTTGCCATAAAGATGGCATCTTTTCTAATTATTAAATCTAAGCAATTTGTGTTCGTTGAGTAACAAATATAACTAAAAAAAACTTATAATATTTGACATGTCACTCCAAAGAATCTCTTATATACTTTATATTGATCTATATTCTTGTCACTAACGCTTTTGTGGAGTAACTCCCAAAATCGAAATGAATTCTAATAATTTTGTAATCACCGTAATGAATTCTTAAATATGTTATCACATAATAAATTCCTAATGAATTCCCTACCTAACGTACCAGTGATACAGATTCCATCAAATAATATGGAGTATCTTTTTAACACTAAAACGTAAGTCTTCAAAATAAAACCCCAACATACCCTTCCCCTATTCTATATAAACCAAGTCCAGCTTCCCTTAGACACCACCACATTGCCTATTCTATATAAAATTGTTTTGAAATCTATAATTTTGTACGCTATAAGTCTTTTCTATTTGTATATAATTTTAAAATATGAAAGTATCTAAGATATAAATACAAAAAAAATAATATGTCAACAACGGACCTTCACAAAACTTAGAGCAGTATATCCTAAATAATTGTCCACATTATATTCTGGGATTATTGCAACAAATTGCTAATACCAGGTTTTATTAGTAATAAACAATAAATAAAAAATATATGCCGGGCTGACGCCTGACGAGTTAATGAATTGGTTACTAAATATTTGCGATGCGTTAATGAATTGGTTGATTTAGTTCCCAAACAGTAATTACCGAAAAAAATATTTCAAAACACAGTATTCTTTATTTGAAGAACATAGTCATTACTCCACTTCGATGTATGGTTTCTTCACGTCTCTTCGCCACTGTTTTGCATTTCATTTCTACTGCAGCTTTATTTCGGTTAAAAAAAAATGAGGCAAGGGACACAGGGAGAATTGAGACAGGAACAGTGTAGGTTGAAGTGTGTTGGAAAACGTGGGGAGAGTGGAGTAACGTTACAAAATGTTTTCTTCAACCCACTAACCCAATTAATTTTAAATCAATTGTGCAATTGATTCCGGCCCCTATAAATAGGTGATTCCGGCACCTATTATGAGACGAGCAAAAATATACGTAATTGTACGTATCTCATGTGTTGAAAACCCAATTAAAATTCTATCTAATCGCTGTCTCGCCATTTCCGTAGGAGAGTTTTGAGTTCGTGGATTTATCGGGACTTTTATAGCCTCCGATTCCGTTCGTGACATAATCAACCGGAAGGACGATCCAAACCGCTTCCGCACAAA
>JAOWBN010046296.1:0-28529 GCA_028565015.1 Pinguicula moranensis
GATCTCCTGTAATCGCGAGGGTTTCGACTGACCGTAGGAGAAAACAGAATCGCGAATGGCGACCCCTCTTCGCGACTTTTGTTATTTTTAATTTTTTTTATGGGAATCTAATCGTGGCCGTTGATCTCAGGATCACAGGTATGGTTATGGGTATTTTGGCATGAACATGGATCGCGCCCCTATAAATATATATATATATATCCCAAGTTTATAAGTTTGTATATATTTACAAACATGATTTGCTCCCAACTTTGTGAATTTATAAACTTCGGATAGAAACTGAGTATAATTTATATTTTATGGTTCACCTATTAAGCTTATAAGTTTATAAATTTTAGGGTTTAATTTAGGCAAAAGAGTTTATTTAAAGTTTAGGAGTTGAAACCTAAATATTAAACTAAATCCTAAAATTTATAAAACTTAAGTTAGAATTTAGCCTTTAGAGTTTTTTTTATAAATGGGTTAATTTGATTCTTTTTGAAAACGTGCGGGTTTAAATGGTTTAAACGGATATGCGTATATATAAAAGTTTGAACGGGTTAAACGAATTAAAATGGTTTAAATGATTTAATTCATTATTTTTTTAAAAAATGGGCGGATACTGGTTAAAACGGTTTTTAAACCGTATCCACTCGCTTAAAAATGGGTGTATACAGTTTCAGGTTTATGCAAAACGGGCGGATACAGGTTTGACCCATTTAAAAAATGGTCCAGTTCGATTTCAATGTGCGAAACTCGTTAATGAAAATGGGCTGTCCGGGTCTGTCCGGACCGCCCGTATGCCGAACTCTACTAGGTAGCGTCTGTTATCACTTAATGAGGCAGAGGACCATAACAACAACTAGGAACAAACTATTAACAAGATTTTCTTAATAGATGAGAAATATTTTCTCTGTGCAATCCATGTGTGTACTTCCACAGCTCTTGAGCATTAGAGGAAGCAATGAATAGATGAGAAATAGTTTCTCTGTGCAATCCACAGATGACATACATTTGAGCATGAATATCTATTAGTACTCCACGCAAAAAATGCCAAGAAAACAACTGAATTCTCTTAGGCGGGAGTTTGCACCAGATTTTGGCTAGATCTGGATTACCCTATCCAGTATCAAGAGCAAAGTATGACAAAGATACTGTAAATTAACCAAATGGATTCCCATCGCAGCACCAGGTATCTGTATCCAATTCACAGGTATTAAACTGTGATAAGCATTGCATGAGTTCTTCCAGTAGGTCGTGCTCCCTCTGTCTCTGGTGTCGTCTAAGGATAAATCTCACATTCGAGAACCTTGGTTCATATAGGATAATTCTGCCACAATTAGGTATTGTTGGCTGCTTCGCCTGAATAGACATTCATACCTTAAAGCAAGGCAACCGTCCACAGTCCAGTTGTATCTTCAGAATAATGCTTTATCACTTATTTTCACATTTAGCCTTGCATGGTTGTTAAACCACTGCTCTTTTGATAATATCCGGATATCTTTCCAACAGTTTGATATTGCATCCGGCATAGTGATCAAGAATCATTCAAGTGGTCCGAGTGTCTGAGATACTTTGATTTGATGATACCCCCTATCCCATAAGCTTCTAGGATCCTCTCTCAATCTCCAGAGCCACTTAGATAACAAGGCATTATTCATCATTTTCAAATCTTTGAGATCAAGTCCTCCTTTAGATACCTATGTACACAACTCTGACCAACGGATCCAATGGATGGGGCGTTTGTCAGTAAAACTTTGCTTCCACATGAATGAACTTATAATCTTTTCAATAGATTTTGTCACATGTTTGGGAGCCAAGAACATGGAGAAGAAGTAAGTTGGCTAGCTTGACAGTACAGATTTAAGTAGACTAACTCTTCCAGCCGAGGATAAAAACTTATTGGCCCATTTTTTGACCTGGTTTTGATGGTCTCTAGCACCTTGTTCCACATGTTCACTCGATGAGGATTATCTCCTCTAGGTAATCCAAGGTATATGAAAGGGAGTGTAGCTGACTGGTACTGCATTATCCTCGCAAATCTTCCAAGCTTTTCATCTTGAATGTTTAGGCCAAATAAGCGACTCTTAGCAAAGTTAATGGATAAGCCAGATACCAACTCAAAGATATTAAGTATTCCTTTCATTACTCTGATGTTTTCAGCGGTTCCTACTATAAATAATATTGTATCATCCATGTACTGGAGATGAGAAATAGTTGTTTGTCCTACCTTCACCCCAGATAGCTTCCCTAACTCAAGGAAAAGGAAAGGAGATAAAGAATCCTCTTGGCGAAAGCCTCTTTCCAGTTTAAACTCTCATACACTGCTACCATTAACTAAAACATTTGCTTAAGTGGTTGAAATATACTCTCTAATCCAATCAACCCAAACTTGACAAAATCCCAACTTGCTCAGCATATACAGCGTAAAACTACAGTCCACTACGTCAAACGCCTTGACAAAGTCCACTTTTAGTAGTACAAGTTTTTTAGAGTTTTGACAAAATGTATCACCTCATTGGCAGCCAAAATATCATCCAGGATTTGGTGGCCCTAAATGAAAGCTATCTGATTCTTAGAGATGATTTTGTACATCACTTGCTTCATTTCGTTAGCCAATATAGTTTTGCAAGCACTTATATCCACAGCTGACTAAAGAGATAGGCTTAAAGTGCTCGATCTGAACATGGTTTGAAATCTTGGGGGCTAGAGTGATAAGCGTGGGATTGAAGCCTTTTGAAATCCTTCCTCTCTTATAAAAGAGTTAAACTCACTCTTTAACGTTTCCCAGTGGTGTTGTATGAAATGAAAGTTATAACCATTTAGGTCTGGACTTTTAGAAGGGGAGCAACTCCAAACAGTTGCCTTAATTTTTGCTTTTGAAAAATCTGAGATCAGGAATGCATTGTCCACTACAGATAGAGTAGAGTGAGATGGAAGATCGAGTGAAGGTCGCACCAATTTTCGATGAATAATGTGCAACAAAGTAGTTAGTAATACTAGCCTTGACCTTTGCCACCTCAGTACAGACTCCATTTATGTTAAATTCTCGGATATTGTTTGCCTTCTGTTACTGTTAATTTTTGCATGGAAGTATCGGGTGTTGTTGTCCCCCTCACGGGTCCACTTGGATCTAGATTTTTGTAGAAACAAAGATTCATTGTTGTATAGCAAATGTTGCAATGAGTTCCATATCTCTTGCCTCTTTGTTCTATCAAATTCTGAGAGATCAACCTATTCTGCAAGATCACAAAGGAACAGAGCTCTATACGCAGGGATGCAATTTTTCTATCAATTTCACCAAACACTTTTTTATTCCAATTCCTAAGCATCAAGCGCATTAGTCTTAATTTTTCATGCAACAGATAGCTATTACGTCCGTTAACATTCAATGAAGATCATTCAGTTTTAACAAATTCCACATATCCTTATTCTTTATCCCAACAGTTTATTGTTCTGGTCACTTTTGGTCCCCAGTTAACTTCTTCAGCCTTTAGTAAAATAGGCATGTGATCGGATGTAGCACGATCTAAGCCAACCTAACATAATTCTGGCCATTTTATCAACCAAGTTACTGACACCAGAAATCTATTTAACCAGCCACAGCAGGAGCCCCCTCTTGATATGCACGTGAATCTGTTAACCTCTCAATTTGATTCAAACAACATCATGGATGCAACAAAGAAGACGAGCTGCACAGACTTGAAATGTCCCAAGAAATCAGGCATGCTCACTGATGCAGTAAACTGCTCAGTGACAGAGGAACTCTGTTCGGATGAACAGAGTGATGAAATCGTGGATATGGACTGTTTAAGTGGAAAGGCGACTACTTTGGAGAAGTCTGTTCCAATGGTGAAGCGAAACGTGGAGCAATCGAAGACTCATGATCCGCATTGACTAATTGCACACTGTTTTACACCTTTTACGTTTTTAATGGAAGAGTGGACTTGTAAAGCGTTTTTCTTTCTTGATTGTGAAGATGTATATATAGTGCGAGAACTGTATCAAAACCTTACGATTGTGGAATGAAGAAAACTTCCCCAAAATTCACAATCTACTATTCCTCTACAATATTTCAGCGAGATCTGTGCAAAATGCATTGAATGTATATCGTTTACAGAATCTGGGCTTTTGCAAGGGGAGATCAACCAATTCAATATTGAGAATAAACTGATTGAATTAACGCATCTCAGAAGAAGGTAGAGAGACACTACTTCACCGTTAATAAGATGTACGCATCACATTGAAATCTCCTACTACACACCAGTTCACAGATGGCTTATCCGATAACAGGGAACTACTTCTTCCCCACAATTGTCTTTTGAGTCTTAGAGAGCAAGAGGAGTAAATGATTAGGATCTTTAATGGTGTTGGTTCCATATCCCAGTACCCCTCCATTTCTAGAATACACTAATCGGTCCATGATCTCAAAACTTGGAAACTGACCGCAACCAATTACATAGCATATCTCCCGCACAACCACTTGCTTAACTGTGACACCAATCAAAATCTTCATTAGGCCACAACTGCCTACAATCCCATCGATTCATAGAGGAGAGCTTTGTTTCCTGAATACACATTAAGTCAGCCCTCTGCGTACACGCTAACTCTTATATTTTCGCTTTCTTATGCACTATACCGAGTCCTCGAATATTGTATGAGATGACACGCATTATCTAGACAAGTTCCTCTTGCTCAGATCAGACTTGTTCTGTTTATTATACAGGACGTTGTCTCTATCATTCATACAATCCAAACGGAGTGAAGGATCATTTTTAGAGGTCTTAGGAGCCACCCTAAGTTCAATAGCCAGTTCAACAATTGCATCTGATTGAGACAAGTGCATAGAGTCATCTATTGCCGCTGATAAGTCACCTAAGAATGCCTCGTGTGCCTCACAGACCCGTCGGGAATGTTCTCTAAGCTTGATGGCAGAGTCTACCGCAAGTCCTATTTCCTTTTTTTTGCTTCCAGTGACGTAGGAGAGAGTTCAAGCAAAGGCATGATGCATAATGGATCAGAGGATTGAGAGCAAGTATCTGAATGCTCTGTATTAACTGAATTCACTACCTCTTTCATCAACAAACAGGGTTGGCGTTGTAGGCTTCATAACGATTACCTTCGTCCCCTTATGAGTATGGTCAACGTTTATCCTCTTATCAAGGAAAGTAGGCCGATGTTGTCGAGATTCTAGTGGTGAATAGCTCTCCGACACAGGATTTTCTGGAGATCTACCAATAGACAAAATATTGTCTAGATATGCTAGCTTAGCTGCCTCTGCAGGATCGACAACTGCTCCCAATGGATAGGGTATAGGTCTAGTTCTCGTATACTGAGGAGAGAGTCTCAGCTTTATCATTTTGTTGGTTGCTAGCTAGCTCGAAAGATTCACTATGATTGACAAGAGAATTTGTCTCGAGTTCCCGCTGGTATCAACCATCTTTCACTATTGCTAGAGTCAGAGAATATGTTGTCGGAGTTACTATTAGCGACCTTAATAGGAATTAGATCAGTGGGTAACTCACTGGACGATCTATCGAGGTTCCCGACTCTTACAAGAGGCTAATTTCTTGTAACAATCGATATCTCTAGAGACTTTACAACAGTGGAGGCTGGATCCCTGTACCCGATAGAGTTCTCCTTCATTAGAACATGTCATTCATTGTCCAGTGGAACTCGCTGATTTAAACCATGTCAACGCTAGGGGTTTTCCGGAGCACACCAACCCATTGGATTGTTACCTTGTTCCTCCCTCATATATATGAAACTTCTCTAACTTCGTATGTTACTATCTCAAGGGTCTGTTGGATAAAATTATTCAAGCTACTCAGTATCTGTATAAGCCTATATTGCATCTCTGTTTGCGACAAGGTTTTCTCATCAATAGATACGAGGGAACCCACACGATATGCAACATCTACAAAAATAAATCCTCGTACCAGCAATGCACTGGAGTTCTTCTTACTCGTATCAAGGATGGAAGAGCCAGTCTACCATTCACAAGTCTCCCTGTCCTTAAAGACTGGAGGCATAAAAGTGCCAAAGTGTCCTTATCATTCATCAGACAGACGGACAAGGTTTTCTACTCTACCAATTGTAGTTAAATTAACATCTCCCCACCTTCCCTTCACACCGTCGTACCACCTTTATATCTAGAGCCATCTAGGACAAAGTTCAAGGTAGATATGTCCAAAATCGGGGATGGGTAGTCCACTAGGCATTTAAGGAGCCACAATGACACTAGGAGTCAGGCTTGAAAGCTATTGGTTCACCGCCTCTTGCACATTCGCTTCAAATGTCAAACTCTGCTCCAACGAGCCATGAACCTAATTAGCGGTCGGCCACTCCACTAAGAAGGTCTTCACGTGGGGAGCGCGCCTCACTCACATGCAGCTGGAAAAAACCTATCCAGATTCCATTCAGTTTTTCTTTCAATGATGGCTCGATCGAGTTTTTTTTTAAATGCACAAAACCAAATCTGTTTATTGGGTTAGCCACTTTCTTCGGCAGATGTACGTCACTCACTTGGTCGTATGCCAAGAATATCTACTACATCTCCACTTTTTGCCAAGACGGGGAAAGTTTGTAAAATAGAAAGACATTGAATCTGCTCGAAGCTTCTTGATAAATGGGGGCAAAGGTTTGTTGTGAGTAGGATTGGATCGACTCTTCACTGTAGTCCACTCCCTTTCATCACTTATCACTACCTTCTGCTTCACATTGTTGGGATCAAGTTGGGAGTTCTGAATCATGACTTGCTCTTGTCCATAGGGCTGGTCATTGAGGATTTGGAAGTTTCAATTTTCGAAATTTTTCGAATTTCGATTTTTATACGAAATCAGTATTCAAGATTTTGGATATATGATTTCAGTACCAAATTATATTTCAGATCGGATAAAAAATATAGCGTGGATTTGAATTTTCAAACTTTTTTCAAAAATAAATCAATTTAGATGAAATATTTCCGAATTCAAATTTCAATTTATTTTTAAATTTTATTATTATTCGAAAATTTCAAATTTTCGAATTTTGAACCGGTTTCCAAATTTTCGAATTCCGAATTCTGAATAACTATACGGAACGAATCGAAATTCAAACTTCGTTTCGAAAATTAATTCGGTTCGGATCAAAAATGGATATTTCTGAATTTTGAATTCCGAATGCCCAACCCTACTTGTCCAGACGAGCTGGTAGGATAAAAAATCACAGTAGCCATGAGCAGTGGTTTTCCTTAAAGAGAAGTTTAAGAGAGAAGCCAAAGTATTTTTAGATATACTCCGTCTAGGCTTTTTTTATATATCAAATTTAATAGTTTTCCTATTTATTTATTTATTTATTTATTTATTATCATTAACTTATAAAAGTCGGGTTCTATTTCAACCAAATCTAGTAATTGGAACTATCGTGTCGGTGGTTATTGTTAGCATAGATAGGGGATAGAGGGAGATCTTGATCTAAACTGTAAAAGGATGTGATCCCTAATTTAAAGGGATCACATCCTTATCAAGATAAGATACTCCCTCATTCTCATTATCTTTGAAACTGTCGTAAACTCCATCTTTATAAGGAGTTAGATTGTAATCAAAACTTATATCAAATAAAACTACGAAATCAATTGATAGAATCAAATGGTATCAGAGTGAAGGGAATCAAATCTGATCCACCCTTGACGTTCATCATCTACCATAAGCCATTACCTGAACCAAAATCATGGTGGAGCTATCATCTGCCACTGACGACATCAGTCCAGACCAAACAGCGCCGCCGGGCAACCATGCTCTCCAGACAACACCGGGAGGAATTTCATCCACCCATGCCGCTCAGGGCTACAACGACAAGACAACTTATCTGAGCAATTCCACCACCTGCTGCAAAAATTACAACCATCAGACAATAACTTCACATTGGAGATAGATCTCAAACTCAATGAGCCAAATTACTCCTTGTGGGCACGTTTGATGCGCGTAGCAATTGGTGGTCGGCCAACTCAGTCATATCATCGACGTCCCGACACCGCCTCAACCCACGGATCCTACGTTTCACTCTTGGGAACAATCAGACCTGTCAGTTTGTTTGTAGATTCTCCACAACATGGACGAGGACCTCAAAAATTATTTTGCAGAGTATCCCACCGCTAGTGAATTGTAGAAAGGGATCACCACGACATACGGGAGTGAAGGTGATTCCCTCTAGATATATGACCTAGTTGTTCGCGCTAGCAACCAGAGGCAAGGTGATCGAACCTTAGAACAATTGTTCAATGGATTACAGCAAGTTTGGCGTGAAATTGAACACCGTCAGCCCAACCCCATGACTTGTGTTGTGGATATAGTCACCTTCAACAAGATGAGGCAAGATACTCAGCTTTTTCAGTTTCTCACTGCCATAAATGATGAATTTGATGTTGTGTCGTGATCTCCATAAAAGTGTGCCACTACCCTCAACTGAGACGGCTTACGTGGCCGTACGACGTGAAACTGCCTGCATTGGCATCCTCACTACTCGTTTCGTTGCGGGATCAGTAACATCACCGGTTAGTGCCCTTGCCATTCAGGGACGAAATGATCGAAGTAAATCTCAGAAAACTACCACACGGAATTCTGGAGTGGACAAATCCACCTTATGGTGCACAGATTGCAAGAAGTCTGGCCATAATCTCTCCGGCTATTTCAAATGGGTTGGATACTCGAATTGGTGGCCCGATGTGAAGAAATGGGGCACCAAACCGGGCGTTGCAACCTGTGCAGTGGGCGGCACTAACGCGGCCACCATCACTGGCAACGGTCGGAGCTCTCCTCTGGTGGGACTTGGTGGAATCGCCGTGACCAGTGGCACTGCGGGAAGTTCTACGAATGCAAGAGGCATTGATGATATGTTTGGTAAACCCTTGCAATTCATCCCTTTCAATTCTCATGATTTCCAGTCGAGTTTGTTGAAAATGGCAGGTACATCCTCGAACAGTCAGCATATGATGTTATAGTCTCCTAAGTTAGGCAAAACTGCACCTGAGTCCCTTCAGTTTGGGCCCTATTGCAATTTAGCGCTCCATCACTCTGATTTATTTGCAATTGGGTCCTCGAGTTCGAATAAAGTTCCGAACAGCCCCTCAAAAACTGCCAAATCTGAATTAAACCCCTATTTGGCATTTACAGTTGCTAAAAGTGCCTCATCTTAGTCTAATTCCGGGATATTTGATTGTGGGGCTACCGACATAATGACTACTGACTATACAGATATTCGGGTCCCATCACGTGCAAAGCGATCATGCATTCAGACAGCTAATGGAGAATTGACGCATGTTCAGGGCGCTGGGACTATTGAAATCTCTCCTACAATGACTTTAAAAAATTGTCTTTGTGTTCCAGCCTTTGCTTGCAAATTATTATCCATTAGTCATGTGACTAAGGAATTGAATTGTGTTGCTCTGATGTTTCCTACATTTTATCTATTATAGGATATCAGGACGAGAGTGATAATTTGACGTGGCACTGAACTCGGTGGCCTGTACTATGTTGATAAGGTGGCCCAATAAGGAACTTGTATGATGGCTCGTGGTATTGTTAACAGACAGGCTTGGTTGTGGCATTGAAGATTAGGACATCCATTTGCGGGTTATTTAAAGCTTTATTTCTTCAGTTCTTTACAAATAATACATTACCATGATGCGAGACATGTGTTTTGGACAAAAGCTATAAACAATCTTATCCTGTGTCAAACACTCGTTCTCTTAATGCATTTTCCTTAATTCATTCCGATGTGTGGGGACCTGCACCCATTTCTTGTGCGAATGGTTTTTGGTATTTTGTATTATTCATTGATGATTGCACCCGAATGTCATGGATTTATTTTTTGAAAAATAAGTCCGAGGTGTCTCAAAAGTTTCAAGAATTTTATACCATGATTTTGACCCAGTTCAAGTGTCAAATCCAAATCCTTAGGTCTGACAATGGGAGGGAGTATGTCAATCAGCACATGCATATGTTTTTCCGAGAAAAAAGTTACTCCATCAAACTACGTGTGCTCATACTCCTCAATAAAATGGAGTTGATGAGCGTAAAAATTGTGTTTTATTTGAAATTGCACGGGCTCTTCTCATTGAATCACATGTTCCCAAATCCTCCTGGTCTGATGCTATTGCTACAGCTACATATCTCATCAATCGTCTTTCTACAAAGATTCTCCAATTAAAAACACATCTTCAGACTCTTCACCAACTTCTTCCCATACCTGAAATCTTGACCCTCTCATCCAAAATTTTTGGATACTCAATATTTGTTCATATCTAGAAAGGTGAGCATACCAAACTTGATCCTTGTGCCATTAAGTGTGTCTTTATGGGATATGGGGTCCAGAAAAAGGGATATCGATGTTTTGACCCCCGATCTCGTCGCATGCTCACCACTATGGATTGTGACTTCTTAGAATCCAAATATTATTATTACCAAACCACCGGTCAAGGGGAGAAACCATATGAACCGTTGGATTGGTTAGGTGATCTATCCACACCTGGTTTGTCTGTTAATGGTCCAAAAGAGTTAGATGATGGAACCATCGGGCTATCCACTGTTGACATAGAACAGAGCACTGTGCAAAGTCCAAGTCCAATTTTGCACCAGCCTGATGTCCATGAAATTAGTACGTCTGATTCAGTATGTGTACCACTTCATATTACTTACGATGAAATTTCACATGATAGTACAAAAGTAATTCCTGAGGCTATATAAGTGGAGAGACGAGAATTACCACCTTGAAGCACAAGGGGAGTACCTCCCAAAAGATATGAACCTGAGCATGTGGCTCGATCAACAAGGTATCCTGTAAGTAATCTTTTTTTTTGTTAAGCCAAATTTATATAAATGGTAAAAAGTATTTACAGAATAAATAAAATCAAAAATCTAAAAAACTAAAACTAGTCAAAAACTAGCCCAAAAGACTAATATTAAGCATACAATCTAGAAAAGGACCTCGAACATATGAGGCTGGAGATACTGTCTGATTCTGATCATGAATATATTCAACCTCTCCTTCCAGTATATCCTCCATCATAGCTAAGGGTGATCAGTACATGGCTCCCCTAACCTCAAGAATGCACAAGCATCTCCGCATTCAGTTCATCACCATCGTCCGCTTTTCACCGCAACTGGGTATCCTGACTATCAACTTATCGATTTCCTTTTTTGGAATAACGGTACATAGCTCCTTCCAGTTTGGTGAGCTATCCCTGTAATATGTAGAGGATATAGA
Organism: Pinguicula moranensis; assembly: GCA_028565015.1. Lineage (NCBI taxonomy): Eukaryota > Viridiplantae > Streptophyta > Magnoliopsida > Lamiales > Lentibulariaceae > Pinguicula > Pinguicula moranensis. The sequence continues at coordinate 11,224 of JAOWBN010046296.1, forward strand.
AGATGGGCAGGAGGATCTACACACTTTCAAGATACCATTCATCCTCTTTGGCCCTATTCTCGCATACATAGCAGCATGACCTTTGTGCTGGCTAACTATCTACTTCTCTTAATGCGGTACAGGTGGCGGAGGAGGAAATTCTCTTGATCGAGCTCACTGAAGAAACCAATAGAATAGTTACCTACCCTTCTTCCTTGACTGCCTCACGCACTCAGGGAACGTCATTCAGAGTCATATTTTTTTATTTATTATTCTATCTTACTGGTTTCAAAGAAATCTTACCTCGATCCATTCAAGAAGCTTCACAGGAACATAAATGGAAACAGGCTATGGAAGTAGAGATGGGAGCATTAAAAAGTAATGAAACATGGGAAGTGTGTTAGCTTCCTTTTGGGAAGAAAACTGTAGGGTGTCGCTGGGTATTTGCCATTAAATGACAAGCTGATGCATCAATCGGAAGACACAAAGCACGATTAGTAGCAAAAGGTTATACTTAAACATATGATATTGATTACTCTGAAACTTTCTCTCTAGTTTCCAAAATAGATACTATTTGAGTATTATTTTCTGTTGCAGCTAACCTAGATTGGCCTTTGCATCAATTTGATGTTAAAATGCCTTCTTACATGGACAATTAAAGGAAGAAGTATACATGGAAGTTGCACCTGAATTCTCTGATGAATTTAATGAAAATGAGGTATGCCGATTACGAAAAGCTTTGTATGGTTTGAAACAGTCACCTCGTGCATGGTTTGGCACGTTTACTCTAGCGATGAAAAAATATGGATATAAACAAAGCAATTCAGATCATACGTTGTTAAGAGAGGTGGCTTAATTATCTGTTTTATGTTGATGATATGGTAATTACTGGTAGTGATGAAGAAGAAATCTCAGAGCTCCGAAGAAACTTGTTTAATGAATTCGAGATGGGGGATTTGGGAGAACTCAAATATTTCTTGGGAATAGAGCTTCAATGAACATCAAAAGGAATCTTTATTTCTCAAAGAAAATATGTACAAGATCTTCTTGTTGAAACAAGACTTCTTGACTGCAAACCTGCTGATACTCCAACAGTAGTCAATCAAAAGTTGCAAATAATTGAAGGATCAGAGTCAGCAGATCAGACCCGCTACCAACACTTGGTCGGGAAACTAATATACTTGGCACATACTCATCAAGATATTGCATATGAAGTTTTGGTATTAGTCAATTTATGCATAAACCACAAGTAGATCATATTTGAAAGGCACAGGAAGCAAGGGAATTCAATTTACAAACAATGGTCACTTGAGAATTATAGGGTATACTGATGCTAATTGGGCAGAAAATCCAACGGACGGTCCACTGCAGGATATTTTATGATTGTTGGTGGAAATCTTCTAACATGGAAGAGCAAGGAACAGAAGGTAGTAGCCCTATCCAGTGCAGAAGCTGAATTCAGAGGAGTAGCTCGAGGACTGACCAAAATTCTATGGTTGAGAAAATTGCTGCACGAACTAGGACAGTTAAAAGATGAAGTCTGCCCTCTAAAGTGTGATAGCAAAGCAACCATTAGTATATCTGAAAACCTGGTTCAGCATGATCGAACCAAGCATGTTGAAGTGGATCGTCACTTCATAAAAGAAAAAATTGAAGAAGGGGTCATTAGTCTACCATTTGTGCGATCTGAAAAACAACTGGCAAATATTTTTACTAAAGCAGTTGCAAAACAAGCATTCTCAACCACATTGAGCAATTTGGGAATTGAAGACCTCCAATTCAACTTAAGAGGGAGTGTTAACATAGATAGTGGATAGAGGGAGATCTTGATCTGTAAAAGGATGTGATCCCTAATTTAAAGGGATCACATCCTTATCAAGACAAGATACTCCTTCATCCCCCATTATCTTAGTAAACTCCATCTTTATAATGAGTTAGATTGTAATCAAAACTTTTTTTTTTTGAAAAGCCAAATTTATATATATCATATATAGTATTTACAGTGATGAAAACAAGATTGAAAAATACAAAGAACTAATGTAAAAATATACTAGCCGGAGACTAGATGCCTCGGGGACAATGAAGATTGTAATCAAAACTTATATCAAATAAAACTACGAAACCATTTGATACAATCGATAGTTATGCCTGTAATTCTTATTTCGCTTTGACAAGGTCGATGACCTACAGAATTATAAACATTACGTATGGAATTTTCTCAAAATCTTCAGCCTGAGAGCACAAAAATAGTATGACATCAATCGTGCCAAAACAACTCAGTTTCTAGCAACTGAGTTGACCCGAATATGCCGTTGTAGCATTGCCTCAAATTCTTTGTTGAACTTCTCATTTTCTAACCAAACATTACACGAAAACTATGAAGTCTCATTCTTTCTTCGAACGAATTGTGCCTGAGGAATAAGTGGAAAATGGTTGGGGCACTTGCTCCGACCGGCGTGTTGAAAGATCGAACAGGTTAGTAAGTACTTAGGAAGGGACACTCTGTATATTTTGGTCAGATGCATAGTTGCAGTTGTTGGAGGATCACTGTTTGAATAAAGCATCTAACGTTTTCCTTGGGAGAACTTATTCGAGTTTATAGGAATCATTTTTTCTTCTTCTAAAATATATGAAATATTAAGGTTGATTCGTTTATGTCTTGATATATTTTGCATGATCGTGGAAAATTCGAGTGGTGTTAATAAGAAAGTTTGATCTTTATACTTGTGTAAGCAAAAAACTAAGGGTCGACACAAAAAAATATTTTAGGGGGTAACAATAACTTAAATAAAAACCCAATTAAAAAGAAATCATACGTGAAATTACCAACTTTGGTTGCTAAAATATGCAAGAAAGAGCTTGAGAGCTCAAAACCCACAAGAGAAATAATTACCATCAAGCCCTAACTAGAAAACTGTTATAAAAAAAATAAGAAGAGAGAGGACAAAATTTATTTTTATATGGGGAGTGTGAAGAATATGTTTGTAAATTCATATAGAAATTTGAGCACAAAACAAAATTATAGTAAAAAAATAGGGGGACAAGGGGGCTTTTGCACCCAAGGGTACGACCACGGACCCAGGGAGGGCTAGGCCTCGTGCCCTCTTTATCCGCCCATGTCTGAAACCAAGAGATCGATGCATAGTTTTGGTAACGAGGCAAATATATATTTTGAAGGGTTTAAAATAATTTAAGAAAAAAAAATGTCATTAGAAATTTCTTTAAAAAAATTATAAAGGATGAAATTGGATCGGTATAGACAAGGGTGGAGGGAGGGGGTGGCCAAGCCGTGACCGAGCCTAGCTTCCCCTTCCCTTGGGTCTTATTTTTTGAACCCAAGTTTCTAAGCCACATCCAAAAAAAATTAAGAAAAAATGTCCAATTTCCACGTGTATCCCCTTGGCCATTATTTTTTAAACACAGGCCTAAGGTCCATCCAAAAATAAATTATGAAAAACATTCTTGTTTCCACTTTCCAGGTGAATTCATAAAGGGAAATATTTAGATATTTTTGTTGTAGAATTATATATATTATTAAATATTTTTATTAAAAGTTAATTTTGTCGTATATTAAATGGTTGAAGTTTTATGTTTTTTTATCATTGTGTGAGCATTCAAATCAAGGATGAGGACGATCAAACACAATGCGAGAACCTCTTTCATACACATTGCTTTGTTAATAATAATGTTTACAGTGTTATCATAGATGGAGGAAGTTGTGCAAATGTGGCTAGTAACTACTTGGTGCAAAAGATAAATTTGGAAACCATTAAATATCCAAAGTCATATAGATTTCAATGGTTGAATGATAGTGGAGAGATAAACGTGGTGAAGCAAGTGATTGGTTCCTTTGGTGATTGGAAAGTACGAAGATGATGTTTTTATGTGATGTAGTGCCCATGGACGCCTGCCATATTCTACTTGGAGGACCGTGGCAATTTGACCGTAAGGTAATACATGATGTGCGCACAAATAGGTACTCTGTTAGTCATAAATGAAGAACTATTGTACTTGTATCTTTACCTCCAAAATAGGTCGATGAAGACCAATGTAAATTGAGAGATTTGAGAGGAAAAGAAAGAGAGAAAAAGAAAGAGGGAAATATGCAATGAGAGAAAAAAGAGAGAGAGGAAAAATAGAATGAGAGAACAAAATAAATGTATTTGGCTCAAAAGAGTGAGATCAATAGTGCTTTAAATTCTCGTACTTCTATGATTGTACTTTCATATAGAGAATCCCTAATCTTGGATAACAAACTAGTTGGTACTCCACCAAGTGAAATTGTTGCTTTTTTGTAGGAATTTGAAGATGTGATGCCCGAGGAGTTACCCCCTGGTTTACTACCCATTCGAGGCATTGAACATCAAATTGACCTTGTTCCTAGAGATCTCATACCAAACCGGCCAGCATATAGAAGTAGCCATGAGGAGAATAAGTAGTTGCAAAGGTGAGTGGACGGGCTACTAGCATAGGGGCACGCCCGAGAGAGAATGAACCCATGCACTGTACCCGTGCTACTTGGACCAAAGAAAGATGGAACTTGAAGGATGTGCACTGATTGTAGAACCATCAACAATATTGTGGTATAGTATCATCATTCTATCCTTAGGTTAGATGATATGCTTGATAAGTTTCATGGTAATGTTTATTTTCTAAGATTGATTTGAGAAATGGACATCATCAAATACACGTGAAGGAGGGTGATGAGTGGAAATGTGCTTTCAAGACTAAGTTTGAATTGTATGAGTGGTTGGTTATGCCGTTTGGACTAATTAATGCCCCTAGTACTTTCATGCAACTTATTAATCATGTTTTGCGAACCTTTCTTGGGAAGTTTGTAGTTGTTTATTTTGATGACATCTTGATATATTCAAAAAACCTAGATGAGCATATTGTGCATATTAGGAATGTCTTAGAAGTTCTTCGAAAGGATAAGTTGCTAACCTTAAGAAGTGAGCCTTTTGCATGAACAAAATTGTGTTTCCTGGTTTTGTTGTAAGTATAAATGATATTGAAGTGGATAAAGAGAAGGTAAGGGCAATCAAAAGAATGGCCAATACCTAAAACCGTGAAACCGTGAGCCAAGTGAGGAGTTTTCACGGTTTAGCAAGCTTTTGCCGTAGGTTTGTGCATGAATTTACTAGCTTAACCGCACCCCTCAAGGCGGTGATCAAGAAAAATGTGGCCTTCAAGTGAGGAGATGAGCAAGACAAGGGATTCGAGCTTAGAAAGGGGAAGTTATTTCATGCTCTTTTACTTTCTTTGCCTAATTTTTCTGAGACATTTGAGATTGAATGTGATGCTTTTTGTGAAGGTATTGGTGTCGTGTTGATGAAAGAGGGATGACCAATTGCGTACTTTAGTGAAAAATTGAGTGGTGCTACTTTAAACTACCCAACTTATGACAAAGAGATGTATGCTTTGGTTAGAGCTTTAGAGAACTAGCAATACTAAGTATGGCTGACAGGTTCGTGATCCATATGGACCATGAATCCTTGAAGCACCTTAAAGGATAGCAAAAGCTTAACTAGAAACATGCCAAGTGGGTTGAGTTCATAGAGACGTTGCCATACGTGACCATGTATAATCAAGGTAAGGAGAATGTAGTTGTTGACGCACTTTCTCGAAGGTACGCCCTATTTCTATGTTAGAGACTAAGTTACTTGGTTTTGAACATATTAAGGAGCTATATGATTGTGATCATGATTTTGGCAGTGTTTATGTGTCGTGTGAGAAAGCTGATTTTGAGAAGTACTATAGACATGATGGATTTCTTTTTCATGAAAATAAGTTGTGTATGCCTATGTGTTCGATTAGGGAGCTACTCGTAAAAAAAGCTCATGGTTGGGGATTAATGGGACACTTTGAAATTGCTAAAACTTAAAATGTAAAGCAAGATCACTTCTATTGGCCGAACATGAAGCATGATGTAATTAGGGTTTGTGATAGATGCATAACATGTAAACTAGCTATATCTAGATTAAACCCCATGGGTTGTACATCCCTCTATCTATTCCTCATGAACCGTAGATTGATATATCAATGGACTTTATGTTAGGGTTACCAAGGTCTAAGAAGGGGAGAGATTCTATTTTTGTTTTTGTTGATAGGTTTTCTAAAATGGCTCATTTTATACCTTGCCACAAAACTGATTATGCTTTTCATGTTGCTGATTTATTCTTTAAAGAAGTTGTTAGATTGCAAGTTGTGTCTAGAAAAATTGTATCTGATAAGGATGCAAAAATTTTGAGTTACTTTTAGAAAACTTTGTGGTCTAAGTTATGGACTAAGTTGTTATTTTCTACTATTTGTCATCCCCAAAATGATTGACAAAATGAAGTTGTCAGTAGGACCTTAGGAACATTGTATGCACTTTGATATCTAAGAACTTGAAAATTTGAGAAGAATGTTTACCGCATGTTTTTTTTTGGTTAAGCCAAATTTTCATTAAAGAAAATATTTACAGAAAAGGTTCCAACAAAAGAGCACAACCCGCTCTTGAAAATACAACCAACCTAAACCTGCTAGCCACACTGGAATGTTTACCGCATGTTTAGTTTGCATATAATAGAGATATTCATTATGCTACATAATATCCACCATTTGAATTGGTTTATGGTTTCAATCCTTTATCTTCTATGGATTTAACTCCTCTTTACCTTTGAGTGAGAGTTTGAACTTAGATAGAAAGAAGAAGGTTGAATTTTTGAAAATTATCCATGAAAAGGCACAAGCTAATATTGAGAAAAGGACGTCTCAATACGTCAAGTAAGCCAACAAGGGCCATAAAAATGTGACTTTTGAACCAAGAGATTAGGTTTGGATGTACCTAAGGAAGGAAAGGTTCCATGAAAAGCGCAAATCCAACTTATGCCGCGTGGAGATGGGCCATTTCAAGTGCTGGCAAAGAATAATGACAATGCATACAAATTGAATATACCTGGTGAGCATAATGTTAGTGCTACTTCCATTTGATATAGGTGATGATTTGAGGACAAATCTTCTTTAATAGGGGGAGAATGATGCAACCCAAGTTGCACTCGAGGCAAGGGAAGGCATGAAGTAAGTTGAGAGAAAAGATCCATTAACATTGCATAATGTGCCAATCACAAGGATGAGAGTTAAGAAGTTCATGGAGATCATAAATGGAATGATCAAGGAGATGTGGGCTAAAAATATGACATTTGAACCCCCACTGCCCAAATGTGTTAAATGGGCTCCACGGTCCAATTGAGAATACCTGGCTCGTTAATGTGGTCCAAGTCCAAGCCCATGGAGAGGCCTACATAAACGAAACCCACACGATCGAAGCCCACACGCATGAAGGAGTTCCAACTTCTGAGGAGATAAGTATGAACACACTTAAGGGATGAAAGAGACAAGAATCTCATAGATAAGGAAACTTAAGATACTTAAGGAAGAATCCATCCTTATCTACAAGTTTTAGAGTTTTAGTAGGACGATAAAATCGACCCATCTCCTATAAATAGGGGGCGATGATCTTTGCATTAGGAACAACTTTTATACATTGAATTTTTTGTGAGGTATTCTCTTTGGTTTTATAAAAAATTCAATTTATCTTATCTCTTTTGAGTTAGGTGGCATCACTTAAAAAAACTTTTTCTTGATTCTTGGTTGGTACTTCATTACCTTCAGAGGTCTCATGTGGCGTTCTAAGTTCGTTTAAACATGACTTGAGTTGGTCGAATACAAGTTATTCTTCAGGCTTAATGAACAATAAATTTGTTCACGATTGAAACTTTTGAATCACCGAATTTGGTGGTATATTATGTCACAAATAAGGAAAGATTTTATCAAAATCAAAGGTTCGTTAATGGATTTTTAGAAAATCATAGTCTTTGTCGAAGACTATGATTCACTGGATATGTTTGTTTGGTTTAGTCTTTGTCGAAGAAGCGTATTTAATTGCTACTTTTCAAAATGCATATTATAGCATGTTTGTACACTATTTATAGCTACAAGATACCCTAAATTAATAAGGTTAACTTTGCGGCTCAGTGGCTTTTGTAAGTCCCAATAGAAATATCTAGTGCAGATATAGCTACACCTACTAGCAACTCACCGCTTGCTAATTCAATTACTTTGAAGACCTCGCCAGCATCTGCGTTGGCCTCCGTTGGCATATTATCTACCACATATCCAGTGGCTCCTCACTAGCACAAAGGTCACCCTTGGGACCTACAAAAGCCACTGAGCCGCAAAGTTAATCTTATCAATTTAGACAGTGTTGTATCTATAACTAGTGTACAAACATGCTATAATCTACATTCTGAAAATTGTTAAATTTATATTTTAATTATTTTTATGTGTTAATTAATGAGGGTTAGTTTAGTCTTTGTAAAATGAATTAGGGTTGTCCTGTTTTCCTGAGAGCGCCGCTCCTCTGAATCTCTTGCATATACACGGCCGAAAGGCCACAATACAATCAAGAAAAGATTTCCAGAAATCAAGAGTTTTTTATGGTATTGGAGCGTGAAACTGATTCTCTGTGATTTGTGCCTGTGAAATTGTTCTTCGCTTTCGGTATCAGATGGGGGACAACCAGAACAAGATTGTCACCACCACTGCAGTACCTGTTAGTCCCTATGGACTTCTTCTGAGTGATCAACCCGGAAACATCATCACGCTGGTCGTATTTTGCGTCAATAACTACGAAGAGTGGGTTCTTGCTATGCAGGTTGCTCTTTGTGGTATGCAAAAATGAATTTTGTTGAAGAGAAAGTCCCTTGCCCCACTGGTGAAGACAATTTGGATAAGTGGACGAGCCTGTGATCCTTGTTTGAGTCCTGGATTTTAAACACGGTTGAACCAAAGTTGAGGAAGACAATTTCCTACTGCGAAAATGTTGCTCTGCTATGGGAATATTTGCGCGAACGCTTCTCTGTCGGAAGTGGGGCGCGTTTATATGAACTTAAAAGTGAGTTGCACGGTTGCAAGTAACAAGGTGAGACTCTTGTTGTCAATTTCGGGCGGTTAACTCCTTTGTGGGACGAAATCGCAACGTACGAACCTTTGTTGACTTGTTCGGTTGAAGGTTGTATCTGCAAAGTCACCGACACTACTGTGCGCTGCAATGACGCTAAGAAACTTCATCAGTTTCTTATGGGTCTAGATGATTATTATGGATCACTTCGATCCAAATCTTGAGTATGTATCCTCCACCCACCTTGATGTGTGCTTATCAAATGGTTATGCAAGAAGAGACTCTGCTGACTATTGCGCGTAATCGTGAAGGAAGGACCGAGGCCGCCACCTTGGCTATTCAGAATCGCCGTTCACAAGCCTCTGCTGACAGTGATGGTGATCGTTGTGATCACTGTAAGAGTCACAATCATCATATAAAAAATTGTTATGTCTTAAAACGGATATCTGGAAAATCAGCATGGCAAGAAAGGAGGTCATGGTAGTCGTGGAGGAAGGGACGCTGATCGTGGTGGAGGTCATGGCAATTCTAGATCTGAGAGTGGATTTCAAGCAAATCTAGCGACTGTGTCCGCAGCTAGTTCTATATCCACATCCAGTCCAAAGACATCGCTCCCTGAACTCACATCTGATCAATGGGCAATCGTGTTTGAGGCTTCCAATGCCCATCACCCCGGATCATTTGGTGACAAGTTAACTGGTAAGCTGTGTAATTGGCTTCTTGACACTGACGCATCGCAGCAGATGACTGGATCTCGTGACAAGTTGTCTTCTGTGGAATCTATTACTCCCTGTCATGTTCACATGCCAAATGAGAATCTCTCGTTAGCACGCACGAAGGGAGTTGCAAGACTCGGACCTAATATCCATGTGGATGATGTTCTTTTGGTCCCCTGTATGAAGTGTTCTCTTATTTCAATTTCTCAGCTTACTGAGCAATTGAATTGTGTTGCATCTTTTACTCATAATTCTTGTGTTCTACAAGACCTGTCTATGAGGTTGGTGATTGGAGCAGGGACACAACATGACGTGGTTTACTTCCTACAAAGTTTGAAGAACATTCGTGTTTCTGCGGTTGTGCATCATGGGATTTGGCATCAAAGGTTGGGACATCGATCTGGTCATGTTTTGAAGCATATTTCAGGCCTATCTAGTATGGCTGAGTTATCACATTCTGTTTTTTGTTTGAAAGCAAAACATACACGTGATTGTTTATTAGACAATTCAAGTAGAGCTAATTGTTGTTTTGATTTGATTCACTGCGATATACGGGGTCCCTATCGTGTTCGATCTTCAACTGGAGCACATTATTTCTTGACGATTGCTCCCGTGTAGTTTGTATTTATTTAATGGGATTGAAATCTGAGGTCAGGACTATATTTCCTAAATTTTGTAACATGGTGTCACGACAATTTGGGAGGCACGTAAAAGCTGTACAAAGCGATAATGGAAGTGAGTTTGTAAGTCTCAAACATTATTTTGCGAATGAAGGAATTTATCACCAAACTTCCATGGTTGAGACACCACATCAAAATGGGCGCGTTGAGCGTAAGCATCGACACATTCTTAATGTTGCCAGATTGCTCATGTTTCAGTTGCACGTTCCTCTTAATTATTCGGGTAAATGTGTCTTGACTGCTGGTTTCTTGATAATCCACACCCCCAGCTCTATTCTTGGACACAAATCACCATATGAAATCTTGTATGGTCGGCCCCCTGATTATTTAGTATTGCGAGTGTTTGGATCTTTGTGTTATGCCCGTTTTCATTCACGAATTGGGGATAAATTTGAGCCTCGTAGCCGCCGATGTATGTTTCTTGGTTATCCTGCCAGGAAGAAGGGTTGGCGAGTACTTGACTTGGAGACCAATGATATTGTTGACTCTCGCGATGTAAAATTTTTTGAGCATGTTTTTCCATTAGCTGCTGCAGAAAATCCTAATCTAGCGGACAACACGTCTAGTAAACAGATTTAGACTCCACATTCCTCTGCACTACATCGTACACCTGCTGTCACTGCTAAAATTTTGCATGAAGTCATTCCAGTTTTAGGCGATGCACATGCTGATGATGTTGCTGCCGGTTGTTGTGCATACTCACAGATAGCACAACCCACTTTGGGTTCTCCTAGTCTCTCATCTGAAGACTCACGGAATGCAATTCTCGTGTCTCCTGCGAATGCTAAATCTCAGTCTGCGTCCGAGGAGCACACTAATTTTCCGTGTCAACTGTCATCATTGGTTGAGCCAGATACATAGACGCTCGGTCGCGAATTTCAAATTAAGAAACCATCCGTCTTCGTGATTTTGTACTTGGTTTTGAGGATTCCTCTGGTAAACCCCCTCATGCATGTGCCTCCATCTCCAAACCTCAGGTACGCGCTATCCTTTGGCGAATTATGTGTCTCTCTCACATTTTTCTATGGCACATTTGCGCTTCTTAGCAGTTGTGATTACGAGTTATGAACCTTGAACTTTCGTTGAGGCAATCAAAGTACCTGAATGAAGGTTGGCCATGGCAGCAGAAATCGATGCACTTCAAGCAAATTCTACTTGGGATGTCGCCCCGTTACCCTCCAACAGACGTGCTATTGGCTGTAAATGGGTCTTTCGCATAAAATATTATGCAGATTGGTCGTTCAAATGCCATAAAGCTCGTCTTGTTATATTGAGCAACAGACAAACCGAGGGAGTCAATTTTACTGAAACTTTTGCTCCAGTCGCCAAACTTATCACTGTCCGGACCTTGTTTATCGCCGCCGCATCCAAGGGTTGGATATTGCATCAAATGGATGTGCACAACGCTTTACATAGCAATCTTGAGGAAGAAATCTATATGAAACCTCTTCTTGGTTTCAAAACACAAGATGGTTCTGTCTGTTGCCTTCAAAAAGCATTGTACGACCTTAAACAAGTTCCTCATTGTTGGTTCGATAAGTTTGTTTGAGAAAATGATTGTGTCTATGTGCTCGTGTATGTTGATGATTTGATTCTTGCAAGCAACTCCATCACTGCTTTGGAGAAATTTTAACTTTATCTAGTAAAACACTTCAAGATGAAAGATCTCGAAATCTTGAAGTACTTCTTAGGAATTGAAGTTGCTCGTAGCTCTAGTGGAATCTGTCTAAATCAGCAAAAATAGCCCTGGACATTATTGATGAATGTGGTCTTGCTGGATTTCCAAACCCGTCTCTTTTCCTATGGAATCCAATCACAAACTTGGTTTGGATGATTGATCGCTTCTGTTTGATACAGCCAAGTATCGACGGTTAGTCGGTCGTCTCATTTATTTAACTATTACACGGCCCGATCTCAGCTATGCCATACATATTCTTGCTCAATTTATGCACAATCACACGCAAGGGCACTGGGACGCAGCCTTGCGAGTTGTTCTCTATTTGAAAGGTCACCCATGACAAGGAATTCTGTTGCGTTTCTCTGAGTCGTTAACTTTGAAAGCATATTGTGATTCTTATTGGACAAGTTGTCCTCTTACTCGCAGATCTGTGTCTGGCTACATTGTTTTCATAGGCAACTCTCCTATCTCGTGGTAAACCAAGAAACAAGTCATTGTTTTGAGATCCTCGGCTAAAGCCGAATACCGTGCTCTTGCTGCTGTTACCTGCAAATTAAAATGGTTGTGTGATTTGTTGTTGACATTGTAGGTTTCCTCTGCACTACCTATGCGTATTCATTGCGATAGTCAAGCGACAATGCAGATTGCTGCTAATCCAATCTTTCACGAGCGAACTAAACATATTGAGATTAACTGTCATTTCGTTTGGCATGCTTTAAAACAAGGATTAATCTCGATTACCTATGTACATACATCTCAACAAATGGCTGATATCATTACAAAGGCTCTCGGAACTAACAAATTTGACCAATTTTGTGTAAGTTAGGCATTCTTGATTTTCATGCTCTAACTTGAGGGAGGATGTTAAATTGATATTGTAATTATTTTTATGTTGTAATTAATGAAGGTTAGTTTAGTCATTGTAAAATGAATTAGTGTTGTCCTGTTTTCTTGGGAGCGCCGCTCCTCTGTAATCTCTTGCATATACACGGCCAAAAGGCCAAAATACAGTCAAGAAAAGATTTCCAAAAATCAAGAGTTTTTTAAAAAACGTAGCAGTTAAAAATGTTTCTTCGACAAAAACTATGAATTTCTAAAAATCCATTAACCAATCTTGGATTTAAGCCAAGTTTGGTTGTTGATGATAAAAATCTGCATGGTATAAGAGCCATATTAGTCACCAAGTGGCGAGCTGTTAGTAGGTGTAAGTAATTTTATCTGTAGATATTTCTTTCAACAGGGAAGAAGAACAGGTTGCAGCTGGTGATGGCGATTCTTATGCCCATGATTCAGATCCTGACGGGGATCAGTTTGATCATGTTCTACGTGCCAGGGGAATGCATCATTGTACTCGTCGGCACTGATGGGGCGGTGCTGGTGATGTAGACCGTGTTGTCGATGGTTGCTCGCCGTGGATCGGCTGGGAGGAGGATATTGCTCATTACGGGGGGGTTGATTGCTTGCCAGGTCATTGTTTTTTCATAAATGTCTTGTTATGAATTTGGTGAAATTCAGACTAAAAGTTCAAACTCTTAATTAAATAAAAAAACAAAAAATAATTGAATCTGTGAGGGATTTAATTGTGTTGTATTTGAATCTACCGGAACTAAATTATTCTGTATACTTAAGTACATCGTTAGTAATAACAAGGAGAATATAAATAAATAAAATGATAAAGATAGAGAACACCGCTTTTAAGGCCCGTGGTTCCATAGATCTAAATCTGCATACTCCACGTTGAACTCCGAATTTCGGATACCCTTGCAGCTTCTATTGATTTTCAGTGATGGTGTAGAAAACACCAAGGCAATTTACAACCAACAAACCAACCGGTCCAGCAAGAAAAACAATAAGAAAAATGACAATTTGTCGCTCGACTAATGCAATAACAACTAAAAAGTCTCTAAGGATTCAAGAAGAAGAACGCAGGAACTCCAAAGTTAGAAAAGAGTTTTGAAGAATCTCAAAAGTCGAGAGAGAAAATCGTTCGAGGGGTGAAGAACTGTAAAATGAGTTGATACGTTAGAAAAGTTGGTGTTTTCATCCTTTTATGTTTAAGTTACAATTGATTTTACCCGTTGATCTTTAATGATCTAATGGTTAGGATATAGTGTTTATTTGTGCCAGTAGGATTTGTGTTTGATGATCTAATGGTCGAGATTTTGTGTGTCAAAACTTTTAATTCCAGCCGTTGGATCTTGAATGTTTTTGCGGTCGAGATTTGTTGTTGGCGACTGACCCGGATTGTCAACGTGCGTCGTCCGATCCACCTAATCTTCAACGGTTGAGATCTGTTGTTGGATTTCTAAACAATCTTCAATCTGCGCCGTAGGATTATACTTCACATCACCGGTTTGGATTGAATCTCGTCACTCGACGTCTGCAGACACACTGCTCGAGAAGCACCTTTCACGTGGAGCCATTGATTGTTATAGGAAATCGACGTCTCAGATCTTGCCTCGTGACCTGCATCCTTTGACTTCTTCTGGACAGTTGGATGATATTTCAACGGTTCAGATGCATAGATTTGAAATAGACTAATAAATTTAGTACAAAAAATAAAGTCCATTGGATCAGTTTTAGAATAAACGGTCAAGATTTTTGCATTTAACAGATTTTGAGAAAAAACAAAAAATAAGAGAATTTAAATGTTGTACATTGGATTTGAGGGAAACATTGAGCGGTCCAGATTTGTTAATGTTTAGTAAGGATAGTTTTGTAACTTCACCCATTTTTAACAAATTGATTAATGATTCTCAAGATTGTTTTTCAATTTTAGGTTTTTGAACTTGATTTCTCTAATTTCAAGCGGCCAGCGGGTAGAAGTACTTTTGGAGAGACATGTATCAGACATGCATTATATGATGTAATGAAGCGCTGTTTTAGATAGCTTTATGCTTTTTAAAAAATGTTTAATGTAACTGGTTTATTAGAGAATCTGATAGTATACCGGAAACTGCTGGAAAATTAGTGTATATAAGAAAAAAAGCTCATGAGTTAACATAAGAAAAAGTAAAGTCAACTTTTGTTTTTACATTTGAACAATTTTTTAATTGCATTTCTTGATTTTCTCTGTATTTAGAGGTACTTTTGTAGATTCTCGAATAAATTATTTTTTATTTAGTCAAATATCAATACTTCTCGAAAACTCACAAGATTTTTTGAAACATTATTGGAGCAACTTATAAATCTAAGCGATAAGTTTGTAATAAACTTTGATAAAAATACTTTATTATAAGAATCACCACATCCCATTTATGTCATTTATACCTTTTTTAGATAATTAAAATATTGATAAGTTATTTAAAAAAGAGTTTTGGATCCATATATGTTATTTATACTTGTCTAGTGGTTGTTAGATATTAAGAAAGTCTGAATAGTTTTTTATTTATACTTTTTTCAGCCATGATCAACAGAGCAACATGTCTAAATCTTTTCAATGGACAAGAGCAGCATACATGTTTCACACTTACAGTTTGTTGATAATACTATCATCATGGGCCAAGCAAACTGGCAGTCTGTTCTTGTTTTTAAATCCATTCTCCTTAACTTTGAACTGGTTTCAAGATTTAAGATTAACTACATCAAAAACAAACTTATTGGGATCAATGTGTAGCCTTCAACACTCGATGACATGGCTGTTTTTTTGCAATGTCAGCCAGCTAAGATCTCCTTCAGGTACTTAGATCTTCCTGTTGGAGCCCGTATGAGGAGTCGTACTTCTTGGAAATCAGTTCTTGATAAGTTCAGTGGCACATTATCAACCTGGGAACATAAGATGCTTTCATCTGGAGGCAAGTTAACACTCCTTAATGCAGTTCTTTCTGCCCTTCCCTCCCATTATTTTTCTTGTTTCTGTGGACCAAGGTCCATCATCAAACAACTAACTTCTATCTAGAGAAGTTTCTTTTGGGGTGGCTCTGAAAACAAAGGAAACTATGTCTGTCTTCGTGGGAAAAACTAACCACTGCAGTGCCTAATGGAGGACTTGGTGTTCGCTGTCTAGCTTCTCATAACTCTGCATTGATGGGAAGGTGGGTGCTGCAAATACTAAATGATAACACTTCCTTAGTCAATGCAGTCTTGAGGTCCAAGTATGGTGAATGCTCCCACCTTGTGCTGGCTGGATTCAAAGCTCTACATCTACCAGGGAGATCACCAACTGTAGGAAGGCCAGAGGAAATTGCTATACTTTTGAATGGTGGTCCAAGCTTTAGTTGTCATTAAACTGTGCATGGTTTACTGACAACATAACCTTGCAGTTGGGTAATGGTGATCTAATCATGCTTTGGATAGACAAGTGGCTGGATAATATTTCACTGGCTGTACGTTTTCCCAGACTATTCAGAAATGAGAGAAGCAAGAACATTACTATCTCTGAGGCTGTCAGGTGGGATAATGGCACCTGTTCTTGGTGCTAGTGCTGGCGCTCGCGAAGGGAAGTGCTAGCTTATGAGCTTGTTGACCTATCTGATCTACAAAGTCTACTCCTGAATGTTACTCCACATATCCATGTCAAAGCCAAGTATATTTTCAAGCTCAACAAGCAAGGAATTCGCAATGTGAATGATGCTTATAAGCTGATCAGAGTAGAAACTCAACATACCTTCTCAGACACACACATAGCTCTTACCAAATTAGTATGGGCCAGCTTTGCACCAAAGAAATTCCGCATTTTTATCTGGAATCTAGTCCAGTCTGCAGTTCCAACCAAGAATATTCTGCAGAGGAGAAGGGTCATCCCTCCCAACCAGGGAATTGTTTGTCCTTTCTATAACTTACATGATGAAACTGTCCTCCACCTTTTCGCAGAGTGCCCCATTACCATCAAGCTCTGGAGTGACATTGTCTCTTGGCTAACCTTAGTTCCTACGGCAGTGGCCCCTGTTGCTGCATCAACCCCTACTCTCATGGAACACCTGCCACCTCACCTCAGGGTGGCAGGGTGGCTGCTTGTAACTTGACAATGGTGTGGTCCATTTGGAAGCTAAGGAACATAGCTCACTTTTCCTCATCTACTCCTAACAGTCAACTTCTACTGTATGGTGTGCAAAGAGCAATATGGTCATGGTTGTGTGCCAGGAGATTACAGAAATTGTTTCCATACAGCCTTGTAGATTGGATCTTAAACCCTCTATCTTGCCTTCAATTCTACTTATTATATGACTGCGAGTCAGAGGGTGCATGCCTGGTAGAAAGATACATTTTATTCTCTCCATGTCTCCTGTTCTGCTTTTGCAGGTTGTTGTCCACTGGTGAAAGACCTAACCTGAGGTAAGCTGGACTACGTGCAAGCTGCAGGTGGAGTT
>JAOWBN010046297.1:0-21363 GCA_028565015.1 Pinguicula moranensis
TGTCCAAGTCTTAAATGCCAAAGTTTTGAATTTTCAGAAACATTTAAAGTAACATTACAACTTTCAGATTTTTCAGAATACTTTCCATTTAAAAAATAGAGTTTATTTTTCCTAGTAGCTGTCAAAACAATTTTTTCAGAATCTGCAACCATTAAAATTCCATTTTCTCCCTTAAAAGTATGCCCTGATTCTTCTAAAAATCCTAAGGATATTAAGTTTCTTTTCAAATCAGGTATGTATCTAACATTTTTTAAGGTAATATCATTATCTTCTATCAGTTTCAGATTAATTGTACCAGTCCCTTCAACTGAACACACATTGTGGTTTCCCATATACACTAAACCTTTTCTAGATTCATCTAGGTTTTCAGACCAACTTTTATTTGGACACATGTGAAATGTACAACCTGAATCTAATAGCCATTCATCACTTAAAGTGTTGTCACTCACAGTAAAAGACTCACGTAAACAAGAAGAGACATAAAGAACTTCACTAAAGTCTTCATCAGGATTTATATTTGAAGTAGAAGCATTTAATTCAGCTTTTCTTTTCTCTTTAAGTTGCAATTTAACATAATCAGAAATTATATGACCCAGCTCCTTACAATATCTACAATATACTTCTCCATTTTCATTTAAATACCAAGGTTGAACATTTTTATATTACTCAGCTTTTGAGGTATCCAATTCTGATTTTTATCATTTCTATTTCCAGAACTTGTATTTATTGGCTTTGAATCAAATTTAGTATTAGCAAATAAAGCACTAGAAACTTTTTTATTATTCCTAATCTCTAATTCTCTACACTTAAGTCCAACCATAATTGTTTCAAGTTTAGGCACAGTGTCCAAATACTATAAGGCATTCTTCACTACCAGATACTCATCAGAAACAGAATTCAATAAAATCATAGCAAGACTCTCATCATCAAGATCATGATTTAAACCTTTTAAAGTTTGACTTAGTTTAAAGAAATTGTCTAAGTTATCGTCTATGGATTTAGAAGGATCCATTTTGAAAGCAAATAAGGCACCTTTCAATTTAATTAGGCTATGAGCAAACTTTGAAGCATATAAGGAGTTTAATTTATTCCAAACAGAAATTGGATTATCATCACAATCTAATTTTTGAAGCACAGAATCAAATATGTTTAAGATAATCAAATTATAAGCTTGTTCTCTTACTTCTTCATCCTTTTTCCTAATATCTTCAGGCCAATCACTTATGTTTTCTTTAAGGGCATAATGGACTCTATTATGGGATAACAAAGCTTTCATACGCCTAGACCAACTATTGAAATCACCTTTCCCATCAAACATTGAAACCTCAACCCTAGTAGACATGATATCTAAATTTTGCACAAAGTTCAGATTACAAACAATTTCAAATTTAAGGTTTCAGAATGTTTCAGAATTAATAGACAACAGTCAAGAGCTAAAGTCTTAAGATCAGGTTCAATATTCAGTCACTAATGAACAGTCAGACTCTCAGAACTTAGAATCACAATTAATTGTTCAAGCACTAATGAACAATCAAGAAATCACAGAACTTAGAAGCTTAAAACCAAAGTTAATTGTTCAAACCCTAATAAACAGTTAAGTAATCACAGAGCACATGCACTCAGAATTCAATATTCAGGCAGCAGTCCCTTTAAACTGTGCACGTTGACAACAATTTCAGAAAGCAGTAATGATCCATCGGTAAAGATCCAATCCTAATGGCTACAAGCCACTAATAAGCGACACAGAGAGAGAGAGATGGGGGGATCGATGACCGCCAACCTGCTACAACCCAACACAATCTGTTGAGTTAAACTCTTGAAATTGTGACAGATGCAGAAAGGTTTAATGTTACGGCGAAAGAGGGGCAGAGCACTATGGGGAATACAATCCAGCATAATCCAAATCCATGGAAAAACAGAGTAAACGGCGCTCATATATCAGTTGAGGAATGGCCGGAGTTAAGACGCCAAGAAAAGATAGCAAAGGATTTTGCAAGGAACTATACGGCGGAGGGCGGAAATCCCAAATTACAATGTGACGTAGACGGGGACAGAAGCAAGCTTGGAACAATTACGGCGGGCGTCGACTACAAGTTAAAAAAAATGATAGAGTCAAGTATTGAAATAGTGAAAGACGCATAGGAGAGCCTATTGCAACCCCCTATGGCGACACCAATTCAGTGCAAGCTGAGATTTGTGCCCCAGTCGAGGATGACCCAAGAATTAAATCATAAGTCACCAAGGGAAGCTAATCCTGATGTCCTAAAACTTTTGGAAGATAACGTTGATGGGATGAGAAAAAGTCAAAAGATCCCACCAGAAATAAAAAGTTCAGCAGGGGCCGTTGGTCATTTCAATTTATAGAGAGGGCGATAAAACTCCACATAAGCATCTAGGCCAGGTAATTTTACAGAACTACTTGAACAACAACATACTCAAGCAAAACTTAAGCCCAAACCAGCTTCGAAAGGAAGGGTGTTGCATTTAGTAGTGAGGAATGCTCAGCCTCGAGAAACTCCTAACAACTTTCAACCATTACACCTGTCATTGAGTCAACTTGATGCACAATTAAATGACAACATTTATGATCTCAATCCATTGCAACAATCAGCGAAAAAATTAAAAGAACATTCAAGGCGCATCCAGGAAGGCCAGAGTATGGCTCTGAGTGTGTTGCCCGGTATTGATGACATACAATCCCAAGCTGAAGATATCATGGATCTGGATATAGAATTAGGCGTGACGTCAAATACCTCTAGGGCATAATTCTCCTCCAGAGTAACTATGTTGCAAAACAGTGATGAGAAAAAGAAAAATATCAACAATATGTTCGGCTCGGTCTCCTCCCCTAATATCAGTTAATGAAAATTCTCATACAATGTGCGTGGTCTGGGCACGCACGAGAAGAAAAGAGAAGTTTCTTAGTTGATTCGAAATCAAAAACTTGATTTTGTGTGCCTTCGAAAAACAAAGCTAATGGGATGAACAAGCACTTATGTAGGCAACTGTAGGTGAATGATGAGTTTGATTGGGTTCATAGTGATGCAAATGGTAGCTCTGGAGGTATGCTGTGTATACGGCAGAGGTCCTCATTCCTAAAAACAAGTTCATGGTCATCAAATGGAATCCTGGGAGTAGATGGATTATGGGGCCAATCGCATATTCCATCAAATTCTTAAACATATACTCCCAATGAACTATGAGAGAAAAGAGAGCTCTGTGGAACAGTATTTTGAACCAAATTAAAGTCGATGCTGAGCAGAGATGGTGTATAGTTGGCGATTTCAACTCTATCAGGTGCACAACTGAGAGAAGAAGTGCAGTACCCTCTTCACAAACAGAAATGCAAGGTTTTGATAACTTTATAACAGAAGCATGTTTGATAGATCTTCCTATTCAAAAGATGAGGTATACATGTGTTTCTAGAGGTGGGCAATGCTGCAGTAGAGTGGACAGATTCTTATTATTGGAGCAATGGATCAATTAATGGCCAGATATACACCAAATTGGGTTGGATAGAGAACTAAAAGATCATAGTCCTATTTTTCTTAAAGTTGTAGAAGTTGATTGGGGACCTAAAATCACTAGGTTACTAAACTGCTGGGAATCAGTGGAAGATTTTGGTGAATTGGTAAGAAGAGAGTGGAATGCTATGACAGTTCCAGGGAGAAGATGTTATGCCCTGCATGAAAAACTGAAGCAATTAAGGAGGAAGCTAGCCATTTGGAACAAAGAAGTTTTTGGAGCCGTTGATAATAAGGTAACTGAACTCAAGATGCAAATAAGTAATTTAGATGTGCAGACTGAAAACAGAGACCCCACGATGGCTGAGAGAATGCTGAGAGCAAAAACTTGGAGTCATCTTCAAACAGTTCCGCGAAGTAAGGAGATAATCCTTTATCAAAAAGCCAGGACAAAATGGATATGTGATGGTGAAAATAATACAAGATATTTTCATGCTAAAGTTCAGAGCAACAAAGTCTAAACAAATCAGAGGTCTCAACATTAAAGAAGTATGGACCAAGGATGTGCTGACACTAAAAAATGGCATTACTCGACATTTTGCTGCTCATTTCAAATATGAAAGATGGGATCGCCCCCTAAGTCTACCAGTGCAGAATAGACTCTCTGCGGTGGATACTGATTATTTAATGACAAAATTCTCAAAAAAAGAGATACAAAACACAGTTTGGAGCTGCTCTAAGTCAAAGAGGCCCGGACCAGATGGCTTCAATTTCTTCTTTATTCATAAGCATTGGTCTACTATGAAGATTGAATTTATATCTTTTATCAGAGAATTTTTTGAGAAAGGCAGTTTATCCAAGGAGATGAACTCAACATTCATCACCCTCGCTCCAAAGAGGATTAATCCGGTGGAAATAGATCACTTTAGACCCATCTCTTTAGTATATATTGACTATAAAGTGTTGTCTAAACTCCTTACTAACAGACTGAAGAAAGTGATGCATCAGGTAATATCTCCTTGTAAGACAACTTTTATTCAAAACAGATTCATTCTTGATGGGGTACTAGTGGCTAGTAAGGTCATTCATTCCATGACGAGATCAAAGAAAAAAGGAGTGCTATTCAAAGTCAATTTCTCAAAAGCATTTGGTACAGTGGAATGGAATTTTCTACATTCAACGATGGAAAAAATGGGAATTAATCTTAAGTGGAACCAGTGGATAATGGAATGTGTTAGCTCTGCTCATGGATTGGTTCTGATAAATGGGAGTAGTGCGGGTGAATTCAAGATACAAAGGGGGCTCAAAAAAGGTGACCCATTTCCCCTTTTCTCTTCTTAATTGTAGATTAAGGTTTAAACTTGCTACTGAGCAGATCTTCATCTATTGGCAGACTCTCAAGCATAAAGTATGGCGAGAGTTGTGTAACACATTTGCAATATGCTGATGATACTCTCTTATTTGCTTAAGGGAAACCAAAAAATATTTTTGTTCTTAAAGGTGTGCAAAGAATTTTTGAAATCATTTCAGGCCTCTCTGCAAACTTCTCAAAAAGCAAGTTGTTCGGGTTAAACCTAAGTCCAGAGGCCTTGGAGAGCTTTGCAATTACTCTGAGTTGTCAGACAACAAGACTACCTTTTAAATACTTAGGACTTCTCTTAGGTGCAAAACCAAGGAGAGCTAACATGTGGGAGGAAGTACTGAAGATGTTTAAAGAAAAAGTGAGCTCATGGAAGAAAAAAATGCTATCTTTTGCAGGGAAAGTAACACTGCTCAAATCAATGTTATCAAGCCTCCGCCTGCAATGTTTGTCTATGCTAAGAGTCCCTAAAATGGTAGCAAAGTCTATGGAGAAAACCATGGCAAACGTTTTATGGCAGTCTGAGCAAGGCAAAACAAGGGCTATATTCTAAATACATTGGGGGAAATAAATCTAAAATGAAAACGGGAAGAAACGAGAGAAAACTCTTTGCATTAAATCTTCTGATACCTGTATTACATCGAGAGTTCTCCTTTTATAGGGGAGGATTACAAATGTAACAAACGCATGTGTAATATACATTCAATGTAGGCGTCAACATCCCTTTTTCTTTGTCTACTGCTTTTTCCTTGAGGCGTGCACCTCCACTTTTGTCTTCAAAGCGTGAAGATGAATAGCGACTAATAAATGCACAGCAGCGTGCTTGACTTGTCTTCTAACTTTTATTGTCACAACAAAAATTATGCAATAGCAAAGATGAGGAAGGGCTGGTAATTCATGGAATAGATCTAATGAACAAAGCATTACTTACAAAATGGTCATGGAGATTCCGGAATGACCGTGGAAGTTAATGGAATAAAATTATTCGTTCGAAATACCACAACCACAATGACCACCTCTGTGATTGGTCCCTGGTAACAATGCCAGGTGGTATCTCACATTATTGGAAAGGAATTTGGAGCTTGTCAAAGGAGAATTGGTTTCACAATAATGTGATCTTATCACCTAAGAAAGGAGACAAGACATTATTTTGGAGATATAGGTGGGTGGGTAACAGTCCTCTGGCAGATTTGGTAACCTTTATAAGCTGATTACCCGAAAATAGTCTACATTACAAGAGATGTTCAACAATTCACAAGGGCTCGCTGACTAGGACTTCAGTTTCATACGCTCATTGACTAGGAGAGAAATTACGCAACTGGAAGATCTAAAGTAAACTATAAATGAGAAATTTATACAGATGCCGCAGCCTAATACATGGCAATGGTTACCGGATTCTAAAGGGAAGTACACGGTCACTTGAGAGGAACAAAATCGCCCCTCTGGTTATTATGTAGAGAAACCAGAGGTGGAGAAATAGAAGATGAAGTGGCTACAACATGGAATAAAATCGCCCCAAAAAGAGTTTAGATGTTTTCCTGGAGGACATTGCAGAACAGAATACCAACGATGGACAATCTACTAAGACGTGGAATGATCTTAGATCTAAACATGCCGAGATGTGTTATGTGTTGTATGACAACGGAAACTGTATCTCACATGTTGATTCTTTGTACTAGTGCCTCGGAAGTGGGGGAATCTATAACTGGTTCGAATTACCTTACGTCGGGCACTCGAGTCTGCTGCAGCATTTTTGCATACACATGGGACTCATTAAAGGAAAAACAAGCTCAGACTTCTGAAAATCCCTATGGCGGGCGGTAATCTGGGCATTGTGGCGTGAAAGAAATACAATTAGGCGGGATGATGAATAAAAAACAACAACAATAGCTGCGGAATGGATCAAAATAAATACCTGGCAATGGTTGAAAGCGCACGACAAGATCTCTAGCGGCCTCGCACTGAGAGATTGGATGATATCCCCAAAATTGTGTACAAAATTCTAGTAGGGGCGAGCATCGAGTAGGCTGGAGATGAGCAGGATGCATTGGCAGAAGACATGCATCGCTTAGCTTTAGCCCTTTTCGAATGTAAAGTCTAATTGCTCGTGGCCATAATTTTGGCTTTAATGAAATTTTAATTACCCAAAAAATATTAATACGGGGAAAATGGAATTTACATTTGCAGAAAACTAGGAACAAATTTATGCTACTGGGATTAAAAGTGAAGCTGGAGCAAACACATTAGGGTCCGTTTGGTACGCTGTTTGAAGGGGGATAAACTGGATTAACTAAAGCTTATCCCACTTTGCCTGTTGTTTGATTTTCATCCAGCCATTATCCCCTGCCGGACGGATAACTAGGCATGGCCATTCAGGATTTTGGTATGAGAATGAGCCATTCTCGTTTCTGAAATGAACTTTTTTGGGAGCAGGATACAATTCTCGTTCCCATCCCGTATTCTTGAAGTCCTAAAAATTTGGCTTTGGAAAAATTTCTCATGACACATGTATAGAAAACATGCGACAGTCTCTCGAGCTCAGTCCGACTAAATATGCATAGGTGGCTAGCTACCGGGATTTCAATACCATGATGAATAAGGTTCTTCACCGTCGCTATACGTGGTTGGATCAACTTCCAACAGAAAGTCATTACACAAAACAATGAGAGCTTACCAAATTGTACCAACTCTGACCGCACGTGAGCATCTAAGTTCCAGTCGCTTCGCAAAGCACTATATTCACTCTTTACTGTATACACACCCTCATAATTATCCATCGAATTCCTATAGGATCAGTTCCCAACTATCAGAGAAATAAAACAGGATGGTCAGTTGTATGAGTTGCAACATGACTCTTCACTATCTCTTGGTGTGGTGGATAATCTATTTGAAATCACCCAGGATAGTGTAATCCCACCTATTCGAGGTGGGATCTTGCCACATGAGGGCCAACATGAAATAGAGGTAAATCCTCCACACTTCATGCCTAACGAAAATGAAGGTTAACATGAAAGAGAGGTAAGTCCTCAAAATTTCATGCCTAGAAACGATATCAGTTCTCAAAATCTAGGCAATGACGATTTGATAACTAGCCCCACAAATCATAAGGTTAGTGGGAGTGGTCCTTCTCACACCGTCAACCCCACGAGCCAAAGGCTAGTGGGAGCAGACTCCCAACTAGGCAAGTAGAAGATCTTGTTATCCGAATGAGTGAACGTGGAAGAATTCCTTGACGATACTTTCAGATCGAGGAAAATGTATTCTTCTGCGCTCCTTTGGAGGTAGAAGAGTCCATCTCTTATCAAGAGGCTATGGACTCACCCGATAGAGAAAAATGACTAAGTATCATGAATGATGAAATGGACTTGATACAAACAAATAAGGTTTGGAAACTTATTGATCCACCACATCGCCGAAAACTGATTGGATGCAAGTGGGTATTCAAGGTTAATCACGGTGCAGATAGATCAATCGAAAAATTCAAATCCCGACTCATGATGAAAGGTTTTACCTAAATCGAGGGTATAGACTATGAAGAGACATTTTTTTCTTGTGGCGAGAATTGTCTCTATTCGTCTACTTCTAGCCCTGGTTGCCTATTTGGATCTCGAACTATTCCAAATGGACGTAAAGACAACATTCCTTAATGGAACACTCGAGGAAGAGATCTACATGGATCAACCCATTGGGTTCGTCTCAACAAGTTGAGATAACAAGGTATGTCGTCTCAAAAGATCGATTCATTGACTTAAACAGTCTTCTAGATTGTGTTACTTCAGATTTCATGAGGCCATGACTTTGTATGGCTTCATCATTATAGATGAAGATCACTGCATGTATACCCTAAAGACAAAGGAATGAATCATGTTTCTCTCCTTATATATCGACGACATACTACTGGTTGGAAACAACATGGGAATGATCAATGCCACTAAATAGTGGCTATCCTCCGTCTTTGAGATGAAGCATATGGGTGAAGTTAGGTATGTACTAGGCGTGAAAATATGCAGAAATCGTTCTAAGAGAATGTTGGGTTTGTTCCAGCAGGCATATATAAACAAAATCTTAAAGTAATTCAGGATATATTACTCTAAACCCGTTGACACCCCTGTTGATAAGGGTCTGACGCTAAGCCTTAACCAATGCCAAAAAACTGATAAAGAAGAGGAAGAAATGAGCAATGTTCCCTATAGAGGTACTATAAGGAGTTTGATGTACGCCATGTTATATACACGGTTGAACATCTGCTTCGCAATTGAGTTGGTGAGCCGTTACCAAAGCAACCCAAGGCCTACTCATTGGCAAGCAGTCAAGAGGATCTTTCGTTACCTTTGTGGAACGGCTGATCTAGTCCTATGTTATCAAGGGAGAGACTTGCATCTAAAAGGATTCACGGATGCTGATTGGAGAGGCGACTTGGACGAGTCCAAGTCAACCTATGGATATGTTTTCATCCTAGGTGGAGGAGCTATATCTTGGTGCAACAAGAAGTAAGACTGCATCGCTTTGTTAACCATTAAAGTAGAATTTATCACGTGCAGCGTAGCCGTGCAAGAGGCACTCTGGCTCAAAAGCTTCCTAAAGTACCTCGATTTAACTTCGAGGCCCGATGATCCTATAGAACTGAACTGTGGCAATATTGCAGCGATTGAGTTCGCTGAGGATCCAAAATTTCATAGGAAGACAAAGCATATCCAGATACGCTACCATTTTGTTCGAGACACTGTCAACAAAACAAAAATAAATATAAAGTATATTTCTACTGACAAGATGATCGCTGATCCAATGACAAAACCTATTCCTAGAGATGTGTTTAGAGCTCATGTCATGAGTCCAGGATTACGTTGGGTTTGATCACATCTTATAAATGATAAGGACATGTTTTTGTAACAATTGATTATGAAATAAAATTTACGTTTATCTTTCATTTAAGCAATACTCTCGTGTATGCAATCAATTAATAAGGCACAATAAAAGCACAAAAAGCTTAATGATTGGCCCTATCTTACGGAAAATCGCCCTTATGCTTGTGTAGCATGAAGGATGAGACTGATAAATGTTCTGGACAATCGCTTCAGTAGGTCTAAAATGAGATTCTAAGTTAATCGAATGTGAAATATCTGGGTTATCACATTAAACCTTTAAAGCCAAATATAGAGGATAAAGACTAAGTGTATTTATCAACTGATACGATTCGCATGACATAAGTAAGTGACATGCCCACCTAAGTGGGAGTCATGCCATGACACACATATCATACTGTGTATGCTCCAGAATGACCATTGTGAAAATGACTAAAGAATCTCCTGATTGTCATTGTGTGATCACGTAGGCATACGTTTGTTCACTTAGATGTTACTCTTTGACTTAGAGTTATGGCTTGAAATTGAGGTTTGATGATGCTACTTTAGTATATCATCCAAGAGTTAGGATCTATGTAGTCCTGATAACCATGCTAGGAAAGCAGTTGAGTTGATACGGATGGTCGTTAGTGTCTAAAGAACAATCTGTCTAGTTTCAGCATATTTTCTATGGCGGTTACATTAAGTATGTAACCAAATATTTTATAGCTTAAAGAGACACGTAGATATCGGTGATGCGAAGAGGATTTGGGGTAACGTCGCTTTGAAAGTGTCATATTAGTTAGATGATGACTTAATATGACACTATTAGTTACTTTATTGTCACACAACTGATTTCTCGTATGAAGTGTCGGGAGATTTTTGAAAACTGTATTTTGTAATACGGCTTATATAGCCGAGTGGGAGATGTTAGACAAAATATGTGTAATATGTCTAATAGAATTGATTATGGTAATTATTTGATAATTACCTAATATTAAGAATTCTAATTAGAGTAGGATTCTACTATCCTAATTAGGAGTAATTATTTTTTGATTACCTAATATTGAGAGTCCTTATTATGGTAGGATTCTGTCACTATAATTAGGGTTGGACTCCAATTTTCCCTGTAAAAAGGATGTATCAGTACGCCCATTAACTTATACCATTATTCATATTCTCAAGTGTTGAGACCCAAAAACATATATACAGTTTCTCTTGAATTGCTGCCTTGTCATCTGTGAAGGAAAAGATTTGAGTTTGTAGATTACAAGGAGACTCTGGTAGAGTTATGTTCATGTTCATAATATAATCAACCAAAATAGTACGGTTCTATATGCTTCCGCATTAAAGGTACGAAACTGTTGTCGTATTTATTCATTATTAAACCCGTTCTAATTAATTTTACAACCTGTATGATTTCCTGCCTAATTTACAATCATTCGATATGATCCAATCCACAAATTGTTCAGTCTTTTCTCCATCAACGTGATATCTGACAACAGTGAGAAGCACACAAATCCATATTTGTGACTATTACGTACCTGATTTTTTGGGATGAAAACATCCATCACCTTCCCGTGTGGCTCGAAGACACGCCACATATCGTCTTCTTTGGAGGTCGGGGAAGTTCGTAAAATAAAAGGAGTCTGTAGTCTACCGCATTTGCCGAACATGCTCAGTTAGTGGTCGTCGCTCCTTGTGGATCGGCACTGGCGCATGAGCAATGTTAGTCCATTGCAGATTGGTTTTTGCCGCAATAGGCTTCCCATTTTTCCCACTACCATGAATCTATCAGTGATTCTCACTTCGTCAGACACATTCAGAGGCAAGGAGGAAGAGTGTCCGTCATAGTAGCTGGAAGGCTGCCACCATGAACCACCGTGTTAACCTGCTCAACCTTGTGGTCTTTCTCTCTCACAAGGCAGCTAGTTTTCTCCTAGCCAAAAGTATTACATACCACATGTGTATATATATATTATGAAATGTGTAAACTTGTAACGAATTGAAATTGAATCTTGAATCTCTAACCATTTCAACACTTATGTCATTGGAATTTTTTTATTGAATGTTGGTGTTGTTTGTTTAGAAGCTGGGATTTTTTTTATAAGTAAATTTATTTCATATTAAAAACAAAAGATGAAAAGGTTGTACATTGCCAGATTTGGTAGCCTTCTCTAAGGAACTAGAAATCCTCCAAATGGGGCAAAATCAAGTAATCAAGTTACACCACTCCCCTGGTTTCTAGTCACCTTGGTTTGGTAGGAGGACACAACATAGTTCAGGTGACCTCATCCGGTCATAGATGGTTGTTCCCTCGTGTACGTAGTTTCTTGAAGCGATCCAGTACCATACTTGTGCCTTGGCCCATTCTAGTGTTTGTGTTGGGCAAGAATCATCATCGAATCTTGTAGCGTTCCTTTCAATCCCAATTGCCCAGACAATTGCCAATCATATGGCTTTCCAGACTTCTCCTCCTTCACGATTTTGTGCTTGTTCCATGTGTCTCTTGAAGTGGTTGCGGATGTTACCTTGGCCATGGTAGTTTAGGCCTGCCCAGGAGTATGCTCATGTCCAAAGGTCTTGTGCATTTTGACATTCTATGAAGAGATGTATCGTTGTTTCAATGATCCGTCCACGCATCACACAAAATTGTTCTCTCGGATGAATCCTGAGTCCTCTCGTAGCCAGATTGTCCATGGTTGGAACTCTATTATGCAGTAGATGCCAGCCGAAGAATTAGACACTCCTTGGCGGTAGCTTACCCCAAGGTAGTGGGTGCTTGCCTAGGGATTGATGTGAATCGGCCTCTCTATATTGTAGAGTTGCGTACCCTGTGGATACTGTATATATCCCTGAAGAAGATTCCTCCAACTACCAGGTATCCGATTCTTCCTGCAAAGAAAAAGCCACTGTCACTATCTGTTGTAGTTCAATTAGGAGAATTACCTTGTGCGGTCTCAGCGGCCGCCTGAAGAGTAGGTTTCAGCTGATTGTTCCTTGAGTTGTTGATACTACATCCACCAGAAAGCAATCCCGCTGGATGCTTAGTCTGTATAACTCCTAAAAACGGAGTGCAAGGCAACCATCTCCCTCCCAGTTTATGCGCCAACATAATGTTTTATCGTCCCTCCTCCGCACCAGTTTAGTTCTTCTTTTAAACTAGACAACATTGTTTGATTTCCAGATGTCATTCCAGTAGGGTGAAGTGTGGTCAAGGGTTGGTGATCAAAGACTGCGTGCTGAAACAGAAGGCCTCTGGTGCAGAGTCATTAGATCAAAATATTTTTAACCAATAGATCATTTGTGCGACTCGTAGACATGAAGGCTCAGTTCATTAGTCTTGTCTCTCGGATCCCTAGGCCGCCATTAGGTATGGTTCTGCAAATGTCCATCCATTTTATCCAATGCATAGGTCGTGATCCCCCTGCTTTATTCTTCCATAGGAAGTTGCTTAGGATTTTGTTGATCGATTTCAGGATCTGCTTAGAGGCCTTTAATATAGAGCGGTAGTACAGTGGCAGGGATGATAGAACTGATTTGATTTGAGTTATTCTTCCGGCCATTTATAGAAAACGGTTGCTCCAACTCTCCACTTTTTTTGGATTGAATCTGTCACCGGCTTCAACATCTTCAGTTGCTTGGGGTTGTCGCTGACAGGTAGTCCGAGGTAAAGGAATGGCAAGGTTCCAACTTTGCAGTTCAGGTTTTTGGCATAGCGCTCCAGTATGTCCGGTGTAATGTTCAACCCATAAAAACCTGCTTTTGTTGAAATTTATTGCAAGTCCTAAAATCAACTCGAAGACCCTGAGAATGCCTTTCATCGTCAAGATGTTCTTCTTGGTTGCTTTGGAAAAAAGAAGTGTGTCGTCTGCGTATTGCAGATGGGAGAGTTTGACTTTCCTTTTATAATTGTAGTTAACCTGTGCAGTGAAGTAGCCTTTTCTAGCAGTAAGTGAAGACCTTCGGCGACCACTAAGAACAATAACGGCGATAAGGATCTCCGTGATGCAGTCCTTGATCCACATAATCCAATGTTGGCAGAACCCAAGTTTCCCAAGCATGGATAGCTGAAAGTTCCAGTCGACATTGTC
The DNA here is from genome assembly GCA_028565015.1 of Pinguicula moranensis. Lineage (NCBI taxonomy): Eukaryota > Viridiplantae > Streptophyta > Magnoliopsida > Lamiales > Lentibulariaceae > Pinguicula > Pinguicula moranensis. Next base: position 13,760 of record JAOWBN010046297.1, read on the forward strand.
AAACGCTTTGGCGAAGTCGACCTTGAAGAGTAGGGACGGTTTCTTAGACTTTTTCATTGAATGAATTGCTTCGTTTGCCACCAATACCCCGACCAGGATTCGCCTCCCACGGATAAAAGTCGTTTGATTTACAATAATTATCTTATTCATGACGAGCTTCATCCGGGTAGCTAGGAGCTTAAGCTTAAGAATCAATGTAATAAAGGTAGAGTTATGCCCAATGTAGATCCCTCCGTTTTGGTGAAATTCTTGTAAGAATGCTATGAATTCGTTCTTCAGTATGTCCCAGTGCTGCCGTATGAAGAAGAAATTTATTCCATCAGGACCCGGTGCTTTAGAAGTGGAGCAATTCCACACAGTTGCTTTGATTTCCTCCTCTGTGAATGCCGCTGTCAAGGCCGAATTGTCTTCTACCGAGATCATAACTTCTGTTGGTAAATCTAGCATTGGTCGTGTCCATTTTTCCACTGAGAAATGAGATGCAAAGTGGAGCCTAATCGCGCCCTTAACCTCCTGTACCATATCTGTCCATACGTCGTTCAGCTCCAGGCCGCAGATGGTGTTTCGCATGTAGTGGCCTTTTACCTTAGCCTGGAAGAACTTGGTGTTCTTGTCCCCTTCTCTTATCCATTGTATTCTTAATTTTTCTCAGAAGACATTCTTGGTTGTGTAGTGACCTTTGCAGATTGTGCCAAGTCTCTTGCCTCATGTGAATGTCAAATACTGAGGGGGTCCCTTGCTCCATTCTGTCATCTATATGTTTAATTCGTGCATTCAGATATTCTGTTCTCCTGCCTATGTTACCGAATGAGCTTTTGTTCCATTCATTCAGCTTATGTCTTAAAGACTTCAATTTTTCGAATAGCACATAGCCCCTTTATCCAGTCACTTGTGTAGCTTATTTCATGATTATTTGCATATTAATTATATATCTTAATATTCAAGTTTGAATTGAAGGTTGAATAATAAAGAGCAAAATTTTAGAAAAAGAAGTAATGCATTGCATATAGACTACAAAGTCGCTTTCTTTTCTCGAGGTTATAAAAAAGAAGCAGTGTACAGTTTGTATGATATGAGAAACCATTTCACCAATAGATTCCCCATTGGTGATTTCATTGAAATTGAATTTGTGTTTGTGCCGACTTCACTTCTGCCTGCATAATTGAATTGAATTTAAGAGCTTTGTCGTTTGTGGTTCCGTCTATTCCACGCAAGAATCCAACTAAGCACTTGTGTCTGCCACATTGAAGAATTGAATTGAATTGAATTGTTTTGATGCTATGGAATAAATGTCCTTACAAGTGAAAAACATGGTGACCAATGCAAGTAGGGGTGTTCATTCGGAATTCAGAAATGGCAATTTCCGTTCCGATCCGAAATTATTTCGGAAATGGAATCGGATTTTCGATCCGATCCGTAATTTTTTTCGGAATTCGGAATTTGAAAATCAGAAATCGGTTCGGAAATTCGGAAATCGGAATTTCCGAAAAATTAAAAAAAAAATTTAAAAAATTTTGAAATCCAAAAATATTTCAAAAAACAATAAAAAAATGTTTCGGAAATGCCAAAAAATTTTGGAAATTCGGAAATTCAAAAATCCACCCCTATTTTCGTTCCGATCCGAAATATAATTCAGAACTGAAATAATATTCCGATATGATCCGAATTCGGAATTCAGAATTTCGGATCGAAATTCGAAATTCGGAAAATTTTGGAAATCGGAATTTCCGAATTCCGATTTTCATTTGAACACCCATAAATGCAAGTTTAATGAAGAGACACAAGGACAAGTGAAACATTTCACTTGTAGGATATGAGGAATTAATTGAAGAAATAATTTAATAATAGAAATGTTACGTGTTATATATGTGTTGTATGGAAGAATAGAAGAAGAGGAGAGGAGAAAAATAAGGCAGAGAAATATTAAAAAGGAAAAGTAACGAAGTTTTTCTTGTTTGTTCATTTGCTTACACTGCACAAATAATTCACAACACGTTATCAGCACGACTCTACTATCGGGCTTCTAGAATTCTTGCTGAGGTAAAGTTAGTTAATTATTGTTATAATATCTAATATTTTGAAACTTGAGTTTGTGGCTTTGGACATTACTGGAAAGAATTACTTGTAATGGATTCTTGATACAAAAATCCATCTAGATGCTATGGGTCGTGGAAACACCATAAAAGATGAAAATAAAGCATCTAGACAAGATAAAGAAAAAGCCATGATATTTATTCATCACCATATTGATGAGGGGCTTAAGACAGAATACCTCACTATAAAAGATCCTGCAGATCTTTGGAAAAATCTCAAAGAGAGATAAGATCACCAGAAAGCGGTGATACTTCTGAAAGCTCGTTATGATTGGTTGCATTTACGCTTACAAGATTTTAAATCTGTAAGCGAATACAATTCTGCGATGTTCAAAATCAGTTCTCAACTGAAGTTATGTGGTAAAAAGATTACATATGAGGACATGTTAGAGAGAACATTCTCTACTTTTCATGCCACTAATATGCTCATGCATCAGCAATGCCGTGAAAAAGATTTTAAGAAGTACTACAAATTGATTTCGTGTCTTCTTGTGGCTGAACAAAATAACGAGTTACTAATAAAAAATCATCAATCACGTCCAAGTAGTTCTATTTCTTTCCCAGAAGTGAATGCAAATAAATTTAATCAAGGCCCCCACCGTGGTCGTGGACGTGAAAATTGGAGAAATCATCCTTACTTTCTTTGCAATATTCTCAATAATACAAATGACCACCAAAAATTGGAGAAAAAAGAAAACTTACAAAGTCATAACAAAGAATCTCATGGCAACAAGAACGTAGAAAATGTTTGTCATCGATGTGGGATTAACAATCATTGGTCTCGTACCTTTCGTATACCAAAACACCTTGTAGAACTTTATCAAGCTTTAAAAGCCAAAGGGAAGAATGCGGAGAAAAACTTTGTTCAAAATTCTATGCCGAATATAGAGATGGATTTTGTTCAAGATGATTTTCTCCATGAAAAATTTGATGTAACACATCTAGATGTTGATGATTTCCTTGTCCATCCCAATCCAATGAATAGTAGCAAAAATATCTAAAAAAATTTTTGTATTTGTCATTATTATGCTTAATTTATTATGTAACCGTTACTTTACTATAATTTTAATTTCGTTTATTTCTTACTTTTATTTATTTATTGAAGATAATTATGGATTTATCCAAATCAATTGAGGAAGATGCTTGTCTCGCAGACAGTGCAACAACACACAACATACTCAACAACAAAAAATATTTTACTTTTCTATCTACTAGAAAGACGTAAAGTTTTTGGACCAGTAATTCCTATATCAAAGGGTATAAAACCAGTTGGATATAAATAGATATTTGTGCGAAAAAAAATGAGAAAAATGAAGTCGTGAGATAGAAAGCACGACTTGCCGTGCACGGTTTAACCCAAAGACCAAACATTGATTATGAAGAGACTTGTTCGCCTGTGATTGATGCAATCACATTTCGTTATTTAATAAGTCTGAAAATTCATGAAAAGCTTGAGATGCGACTGATAGATGTAGTAACAGACTATTTATATGGCTCACTAGAAAATGAATTTTATATGAAAACCCTGAAGGGTTTAAAGTTCAAGAAGCACAAAGTTCAAATTTTTGAGAGACTTATTTGATTAAATTGAATAAATCTCTATATGGAATGAAACAATCCGGATGTATGTGGTTCAATTGTTTGAGCACATACTTATTAAAGGCAGGCTATAAAAATGATCCAATATGCCCATGTATTTTTATAAAGAGATCTGGATCAGAACTTGTCATCATTGCTGTTTATGTAGATGACTTAAATATTATTGGAACTCCTGAAAAGTTATCAAATGCATTAGTTTGTTTGAAGAAAAAATTTAAAATGAAAGACTTTGGAAAAATAAATTTGTGTTTAGGTCTTTAAATTGAGCAATTAACAGAGGAATTTCTGTGCATTAATCTAATTATTCGGAGAAAGTGTTAAAAAAATTTATATGGATAAAGCATATTCATTTTATACACCAATTGTAGTACACTTGATGTGAAAAAAGATTTATTCCGGCCTCATGAAAATGGTGAATAACTTATTGGTTTTGAAGTATTATATCTTAGTATAATTGGAGCAATAATGTATCTTGCTAATAAGACACTATCTGATATATCTTTTTCAGTAAATTTATTAGCAAAATATAGTTATTATCCAACTAGAAGATATTGGAATGAAATCAAACACATTTTTTGGTATTTTCGAGGATCAATGGATATGAATTTATATTACCCCCGTGTATCTAACCTAAAATTAATTGGTTATGTTGATGTTTGATAATTATTAGATCCACACAAAGCTATATCTTAAACAACATTAATCGCTACTTTGTCCAATTATGCATAAATTTTTGCAATTCATGATGCAAGTTGTAAATGCATTTGGTTAAGTACCATATTCCAATATATTCGTGGAATGTGTGGCTTGAAGACCAAAAAGGATATCCCAACTATTATTTATGAAGATAATGCAGTTTGCATTGCTCAATTAAAATAAAGTTTCATTAAAATGATAGAATGAAGCATATATCAACCAAATTTTTCTTTATACATGACTTTCAAGAAAAAAGCGACATCAATATCCAGTAAGTTCAATTATGTGACAATTTGGCATATTTGTTCACTAAAGTGCTACCTACTGCAACTTTTGAAAAGTTAGTCAAGGGGATCGAAATTATGAAGTTTAAAGATGTGGACAACAGGAAAATATTATAAAGTTATATACTTTTTTTCCTTCACTAGGATTTTTTGCCACAAGATTTTTTTCTTAGTAAGGTGTTAACGAGGCAATATATAATAGATATTCAAGGAGAATGTTATGAAATAAATATCCCATGGATGAAATAAAGCCTCATGCAAAATATACGAGGTGTTATTACATAAGAGCTTCATATACTAGATGTCAAGTATGCAAAGAAGAAAAATATAAGTGTTAGAGAAGATGCATACAAATTGACAAATGATTTTGACAAGATAGCAAATGACAAGAGATAAGTGATAAATGTCCCTAGCCAAATTCTATAAATAAGGCCTTAGAATAGAAATGAAGTGTAGAAAAAAAGTGTAGAATTATTCTTTGAAAAAGATAAGTAATCTTCGAATATCTATTATTCTTTATATTCATTATATTGTCATTATCACTATTTTCACACCACCACAAACTTTATTTTTTTTTTACAGGTACCTTCAAAAAGTAGGTGATGTGTCATGTGTGATTATTGAACAATTAACGACGAGAATATGTTAATGCGATTCTTATTATAATCCCCGTTGTGAGAATGTGTCACCACGTGTTAAATGCGGTTTGATTGTACTAATTTTACAATCAAGTTGCTCCTTTGTAGCTTCAATTAAAAGTACTTTTTGAACTGGTTAAGGTAGATAAGTTCACTTTTAAAATGGCATTTTAAATTATCATATGATTGTGAAGCTTTTTGCTTTCTTATTCTTAATCCGCACTTTTGATTGAAGTTACTATAGAGGAACTTGACTATGAAATGACATCTTTATAATAAAATAATAACTTATTTTTACTAATTTTGCCTATACATACCGTTTTTTAAAATACATAATATATTACAAACATTGTCCAATCTAGTTGATTTTATTTGAGAGAAGCTAAAAGTTGTTTAACAAACATGGGTGCAGTAACTTATAAAGTTTGAATACAGTAATCAATTGCTTATTTTTGTTTCTTTGATATTTATCATGTATGAGTGCATTTGGTAGCTTGTTTTTGGGCAGATAAAATCGAATAACCGAGGGTTATTCAACCTTTCCCCATATTTGGTGCACACACATTAAAAATTATGAGGCCTGAAGTATTCCGTCTCGGCACGATCGGACCCGAGATAGCTCTGTGTTCAAACCCAAAATTCGCCCGCCAAAAAATGCTAGATTTTGTAATCCCGCGTGTATCACTATTGCGAAGTTACAAAAATTACCCATTTCCATCCTCCACAAGCGTTCTTCGATCACGACGGAGGAGGATTTTTTCAATTGCCTCGGCTACTTCTTTCAACGACGCACTACCGACTCATTTTTATACCATTTGATTTCCATGTAACGATTATTATCTATTGATTCCCTTCATTATGTGTTTAAAATCCAATTAAACATGGTGACCCGTATATTAGGGTGGTGGTGGTGGTGGAATTTCCGTAGGATTTACAGGTGGGTTGAGGCCTAGATTATTGTTTGTTGTTTAGTTCCTTCGATCAAGGATTCTTGCTCTGAAAATCATGTTGCTTTGTGATTAGGGTTACGTGTGTGTGAGGGCTTAGATTGAAAAGTGTATTTACAAATCTGTACATTTTTAGGGAATGTCCGTAGGTTAAAAATGTATGCTTTGAAAATTAAGTCTTTACTCTACTGATTTGGATTTTATTAGTGAACCAGGATTTGTATTCAGCATGATATTTCTGTGTTAGAATTCAGCATCCAATTTGCAGTTGTATACATAATGTACTGTGACTACTTGAAGAAAATGAGCTAGTATGTTGTTTTTGGTGCTGTGAGGGCTTAGATTAGGGAATGCATTACGAAATGAACAACTATGTGTTGGATGAAATGGCTTTGCTTTGCTGTATCATGTGCTTTCTTGTTGGCTGACATAGGGTTTCTTCGTTCTACAATTACATTTGTTGATTAGGGTTTAGGGGGCGTATTCGTAGCCCATATTGTCTGTGCAATTTTATGATGAATTTGTTGGTTATTAAAACATTCTTGGTTTGTACAATAGCATTTGTTCTTGCGCTGCCAATTATTCTTGCAATAGAGAGCCAATCACTAGATAATGCGACAAAGCCGCCTAAGCGGAAGCGGAAGCGTAATAGAGATGCACCTCCTAAATACCTTATTCTAGACAAGATTTCAGAAAGATTAGCATTCTTGGAACGGATCACTCAATAGTCAAATAGGGCATTTGTTGGTTATTATAACATTCTTGGTTTGTGCAATAGCGTTTGTTCTTGCGCTGCCAATTATTCTTGCAATAGAGAGCCAATCGCTAGATAATGCGACAAAGCTGCCTAAGCGGAAGCGCAACAAAGATGCACCTTCTAAATACCTTATTCTAGACAAGATTTCAGAAAGATAACATTCTTGGAACGAATAACTTAATAGTTAAGTAGGGAATGCTTCAAAAACTTCTGGATGTACAGTCGCGCATTTTCAAAACTACGTCGGATTTTGAGTGAGGACTGTGGATGAAAGATGATTAATACGTCTCAGTGGTTGACAACGTTTCAATTTTCCCTAAAAATTCGGGTTAGGTTTGTCTAGTATCAAACATCCAAACTACTTCGGTTATTCCATACCATAAATTATTCCATCAAGATATCAAACTCTAAACCGCAACTTTATCGTTGAGTCTGCTTTACCAAATTGTTCCTATAATGTCTGTGGTGAAGCATAACTAAAAGTAGGTGCTGGTCATCAATTATCGACAACATTCAATTAGATCCATTAAAACTAAGCACGGAACTAATTAGAAGGATTATCATATGAAAATGTAGTGGTTGAAAAATAG
>JAOWBN010046407.1:0-21361 GCA_028565015.1 Pinguicula moranensis
TTACCCATTTACGGTGTAACTCCGAATAGAATCAAAGAATGATATCCATACTCAAGATCTCTATATGGTGATCTCAAATCTAAGGATCACTCACACCCACTATTCTTTAGAGTATCATCCATTGATAATATGGTGATATCTGTGCGGGTTAATCCAATGTACTTGTCAACTACAAGCATCTATGTTTCTAGCTTAAGTGTTATTACACTATAGATGATGAGATCAACTATTTCCTTCAAAAGAAATTTGCTGAGAACATGCTAACCTGTCTGTATTAGTGATGCCTTGTCTCACTAATACTATGGTTAGGGATGTTTAGTATTGATAACTTTAACTAGAGTGGTCCCATCATCACAACTCTTTGTGATACACTCTAAGTTATCAACGCTAGACTTCACTATTTTATATGTTTTAATTAAACAAGTAGTGAATGTTGCTACAATCATATATACAACATTAAAATATCAATACATAGGCCTAAGGTGATTGGCCTTAGGACATAACATCAACACAAGTCATAGCATACATCAAGTTACCCACATCAGAAGCATAAGGATATTTTTCAGGATCTAGACAACGTGAATAAGACTTTGGCATTACTCCTTGCTCAATTTGATAAACGAATTATAAGGAATTTTTCCTTCTATGCACATTGTCATATTAAACTTCTCAATTATAGAAGTAATATAACTCTCTTGTAACAATAAAGTCTTTCTTGCAGCTCTATCACGAACGATTTTAATCTCAAGGATAAAAGAAGCTTCTCCAAGTCTTTCATTTCAAATACAGAGAATAACTACTTCTTTGTCTCAAGCAAGAGATTATTGTTGTTTTCAACAAGAAGAATATTATCAATATATAATGTTAAGAACATAATATCTTCTCCCACTTTCTTAATATATATGCAAGGCTCTCTACTGAATTCTAAATAAAATCAGAAATAGTAACCTTTTCATGAAACTTTATATTCCATTGTCGAGAGTCTTGCTTCAAATCATAGAGCGATCTATTTAGTTTAAATACCTTACTTTCATTTCCTTGAACCAAAAAACTCTTGTTGCTCCATATAAATGTCATCTTCGAGTTCACCATTCAAGAAAATTGTCTTCATATCTATTTGGTATAACTCAAAATCAAAGTATGCAAACAAAGCAAGTATGACTCTTATAGATTGAATGCGTGCAATAGGAGAAAATGTTTCAGCATAATCAATTCCATGTGTTTGATTGTATTCTTTTGTAACTAAACGAGCTTTATACTTCTCAACAATACCTTCAGAATTTTTCTTCCTCCTAAATACCCATTTGCAGCTAATCACTTGAGTATTTGTTGGAAGATCAACTAAACTTCACACATTATTTTTATGAAGAGATTGAAGCTTCTCATGCATAACTTCCTTATCAACATTTGTCATAGCCTTTGAAAAATTATTTTGATCATTCATATCTTCATTTAATATGGGGATTTAACAGATTTCATCCTGATATTCTGAACCAATAAGACAGTTGGTAGCTCTTGAGATCTTTCAAGTGGCTTCAGGATATACTTTTCTTTTTCTAGAGATGACATGTGACTCAGTAAGCTGCTCCAAATAGGATTGCAAATCCTCAATATTGTGATTGTCATCAATTTCCTCGAGCAAATTCTTTTCTCCTTCCAAACTCTCAGAGTCAAATTTATCTTATAAAAACATTACATTCCAACGTTCTACTACTATCTTTTTTTTTGAAAGGCCAAATTTTATATATACAGAATATTTACAAGAGTGTAGCATATACAATACATGCTCCAGACCAGACAATACATGCTTCAGTAGCCATACACATTGCTTTTTAGGCGAACTCCTTGCACCGGATTTCTACTACTATCTTAACAGCTGGATTATATAACTTGTAACCCTTAGACCAATCGGGATATACAATATGAAAACATCTTATAATTTTGGAACTTAGCTTATCTCTTGAAGGGTCAAGGATTAGTACATGAGCTACGTAACCCAAAACTCGAAGTTGATTTAAATTAGCATTTCTTCCATACCAAACTTCATACAGTGTAGTCTCAACTGATTTTGTTGGAACTCCACTCAAAATATTAGTAATAATCAATAATACATTACCCCAAAAATTAGTGGGAAGGTTAGCATGAGCCAACATGGATCTTACAATTTTTAATAGTGTACGATTCATTCTCTCTGCTATACCATTCTATTCAGGAGTATAAGCCATATTTTTTATATGAATAATATCACGCTCTTCACAAAACTTATCAAACAAAGTAGAATAATATTCACCACCACGATCCGTATAAAATGCTTTAATCATTCCACCTGTTCTATTCTCTACTTCAAGTTTGAATTTCTTGAAAAACTCAAGGGCATCAGACTTCTTATGAATGAGATAGCCATATCCATATCTTAAAAAGTCATCAATATATGTGATAAAATATTCACATCCATTTTTAGTCTTATTGCTAAATGGTCAAATGATGAAGCTGACTTATTTTATTTGGCTATTCAAAGGTTTAAAAGAAATAATAAAATATGTTGAAAGGCCAAACATGATTTTATAAGAAATCGTCCGCTTGTGAAAACAACTATTCCTATTTTTTTTATTCATTCTTCATTTCTAGGTTTTCTTCCTTTTTGTCTGATTTTTCCTCTCACGATACTTCTTGTTCTTCTTGATTTATTTTTTCCCTCTCCTCTCGTACTTACCTCCTCTTCGATTTCCCTCTTCCCCTTTTATAGCCAGATGGAGGCATCCTTCTACTGCTCTGATTGGTGGACCTCCTGTCTGGTTCATCGTTTAGCTAAGGAATTTTAGGGTAGCTCATGCTTGGGTGTGGGCGTTACAGGATTGGCTTAGTTCGTCGGCGCCGTCGTCTCCCACCAACAAGATGCAGGTAATTTGAGTATTCATTTTTCCAATTTTTGTATGGAGGAGCAGAATTATCCTAATTGAGGCATATAGATAAAAAAAAAAGGGGGTAAAATGTTTTTGTCGGGTAGTTTATGTGAAAATATTTGCAATTTGTGTAAATTGTTATTCCCGACTACATCACATTTCCCCTACCCCAGGTCGATCTATCTAGAAGAGATCGACTCATCTCTGAACTTTTTCTGTCACTATATACCACGTGGAGCAAGAGGTATGAGTTTTTACTGCTTTCCTATGTGATTTCTTCTTATATGTATGGTAGTTGACAGATTTGTGCAGTATCTCTCAATCACTTGAGAATGGCAATGCATGGTAATCTCTATCTTCCTCTACCGTTTTGGATTTTTATCCTTTATATATTTGCTGATTTTTTTTTAGTTTTTGTCTGGACTAGCAGGGACTTTCGTGTATCCTACCGAGGTGATTTCAAGTGAGAATACTTTCACTTATGGGTTCTTTCAGGTACCTCCTGATGGTCCAGAGCTGGGACCAGTGGTGGCGTTAGGATGGTTAGGTGGGATGACTGGAGAACCGTCCTTTGGCATGATGGAAGGTGGGTGCACTTTGGGTCGTGTGATGTAGAGTATCACTTTCTCTGGAAGTATTGTAGGCAAGAATCCTAGAGTTGGATAGAGAGCCTTCAAGCTGAGTTTGAGAATTTTCGAGCAGATCAGACATTGGTTTTTCACCAGCTGGCGGAGTTCCAAAAGCATATGGATCAACAACTAAAGCTGATGGAGGCTGCGGTTGCACGCTTACAACAATTGGAGAGCTTTTCTATTTTGCTGGTGCAGCAGCTCGGCCAGCTAGAATCTGTGTCATCGCTGATAATTCAGTAGGTCGCGCTCTCCAATCCTTCGTTACATCGTTTGAACAATCTGTTCAGGTAGCGGACAGAGAAGCATATGTGCAACATTTCTCAGCTCGGCATCCTATCGTCTGCATGTATCTTTCTGGGCAGATGAAGCAGCTTTAACGTGTTCCTTGGATGAGTTGATTCAAGACAACTTTCCAGTTTGTGGCGAGTTCTCTCACTTGACTTAGTATTTTCTCTAAGTTTGTAGTAGGATATTTGGATTCCTGGGATGATTTTCCTAGTCTGTATGCCTAGGAAAACCATGCCTGAGGAAACTAGTATGTAATAGGTTAACTGTTTTAGTTGCCAGATTTGGGATTTGAAGATGGCTCCTCAATTGTCTCCAGATGAGGAGGTTTCTGGCGATTATGTAAACAGTATGTACTTTGTTTCCTGTTTTGAAGTTGGTAACTGATTTAAAATGTTTTGTATAGGTAGAATTTATTGTAAATTTTAGTTGGCTTTGTTTGGATGGAAGTATAGTCTATTATTGATTATACTAGATAAACATGGTTGTAGGTTGGGTTTTGAGGTAGATAATTGACCTCAGGTGATTCTTTGACTGAAAGAAGTTTATTTTTGTCTTGTTCTAAAAACCATATGGCGAGATAGTTACTGGACTCTTAGAAGCATTAAACATATTTTTATTCAGATGGGTTGCTAACAGGGAAATATTGAATTAGGATTTTTGTGGAAAAACTTAACGAATTTATGTATTTTGTAATGGTTTGGCGTAGGGAAAGATGGAAAGGTGGAAATGTATGTTGCGCATGTAATATTTTAAAATGCATAATGTCTTTTACGCGATGGTTTAGTGTATAAAAATGCGTAGATGTCATTTTTTGGCGACGATTTAGCATATAAAAATGCATAAATGTCATTTTTAGCGACGATTTAGCATATAAAATGCGTAAATGTCTTTTAGGCGACAATTTAGCATAAAAATGTGTAAATATCATTTTTTGATGACGATTTAGCATATAAAATGCGTAAATGCCTTTTAGGCGACGATTTACAATATAAAATGCGTAAATATCTTTTAGGCATTGATTTAGCATAAAAATGCATAAATGTCATTTAGGCGACAATTTAGCATAAAAATGCGTAAATGTCATTTTTTGGCGACGATTTAGCATATAAAATGCGTAAATGTCTTTTTTTAGCGACGATTTAGCATATAAAATGCGTAAATGTCTTTTAGGCGACAATTTAGCATAAAAATGCGTAAATATCATTTTTTGGCGACGATTTAGCATATAAATGCGTAAATGTCATTTTTGGCGACTTTTTTTAAAGCATGCCACTATGTACAAGCCATTACATATGAACGATGAAGTTCGTTTATTTCGTAGATGTTTGTACAAGAGCAAAGAATATACAAGGGTGGGTATTATACAAAGTGTTTTTTCTTACCTCGACTTTTTTTCAAGGATTTATGTCAAATTGTTTGAGGCTTTCTTGATTCCACGAGTGAGGAAGAAGCTTCCCATGAGGGGTTGCTAATTGACAAGACCCATTGGGATACTTTTGAGAAGTTGGTAAGGTCCTTCCCAGGTAGCTTGTAATTTTCCTTGTCTACTGTGAACTTTAACCTTTTTTAATACGAGATCACCTTCCTGAGGTTCATCCTTGTTTTTCTTGGGCCTGTGCTACCTACAAAATTGGTTTTGATACATCGAAAGCCTCATGCTTGCCATAGTTCTAATCTCATCTAGGAGTTCCAAGTATGTCATTCGATTTTTCCTATTATTTTCAGGATTATAGGAAATGACTCGATGTGCTCCAAAGGCTATGTCGGCGACTGAGACAGATTAAGACCCATATGTTAAAGCGAAGAGCGTGTTTCCTGTAGAGGTGATAACAATGGTTCTGTAAGACCACATAATTCCTTATAACTCACCTGCCCAATTGTCTTTTCGATCTTGGAGCTTCTTCTTCAATCTAAGTTGTATGATTCTATTGAGCGTTTCTACTTGAGGGTGATATGCATATATAAATTTATGCTGAATTTGTAGGGTAGTACACCAATTTGCCACTTTAGCACTCCAAAATTGTTGTCCGTTGTCCGTGATGAGGACTCGGGGCACCTCGAATTGGCATACAATGTATTGCCATAGAAAACAGATTGTATCACTTTTTGTTATTTTGGCCACAGCTTTAGCCTCTGTTCATTTGGTGAAGTATTTGGCTGCTGTAATAATAAAATGCCTTTGTCCAAGTGCCGGAGGGAATGGGCCAATAATATCTATTCCCCAGGTATCGAAAGGACATGTAGTTGAACTCCAGTCATGGGAAGGGCCGAGCGAGGTATTCAATTTCCATGTCTTTGACATTTTTCGCATCGATGTACGTAATCCAGCTTATCTCGGAGCATAGAAGGCCAATAAAATCCATGTAGGTGAATTTTTGAACCAGGGCTCGTCCTCCAATGTGGCCAGCTCCTTCACCGTCGTGCATTTTCTTCTAATAAGGATTGTACTTGTGAATAGGGGATTCAACGGAGGAGAGGTTCTTCAAACTTTGTTTGTATAACTCGCCTTCTATGAGGGTAAATTGAGAAGCACGAGTTCTTATTTGTCGACCTTCGGTGCTGTCTTGAGGTAATGTCCCTTCCTTGAGATTCTTGATTATAGGGGTCATCCAGTTGGTTTTGTCGAGTGTTAAAACACTCCTTTTGTCATATGAGATTAGAGGTTGGAAAATGTGGCGGGCTCATTTTAGGGGTGTCCAACGGTCTTAGCGATAGCGGTAAGCCCTTCACCTCTTCCGCTTTCGCTAAGTTAACGGATTTGAAAATTACATCCGCTTCCGCTTCCGCTAATCACTATTCCACTTCCGCTACTTTCGCTAAGATAGCAGTAGCGATAGCGGAATTCGCTAATTCCGCTAATAAATAAATGCTTAGCAACCTATGGATGATTTATTTTTTTGGCAGTTTATCAAATTCCCATAATCTTTTATAACATTTTAAGCAAATTAAACTCGTACATCTAATGAATCAAAGATATAAATTTTCTGCTAAAACAAGTAGTAGAAACACGAGTTATAAAAGAGTTAAAGTAGTGGCTAATACACAAGAATACTAATAAGAGACTGCTGATGAGAAAATAACAGATTTCTTGAAACAACCACCTGTAACACACTACAATAAATTAATCAACATTTTCCAACATTTCAATTGTCCATTCCACTTGTTGATATCAACACAAAATTATTAGAGTCCAACAACATAATTTTGTCAATTTTCAACAACAAAACAAACAAGCAATCCATTTTCCATTCCACGTCCAGGATGAAAATCAAATTGTAAGTCGTGACATGAGTTCCTGTGGAACATGATTCAACTCTGCAAAGCCAAAGACACAAGTTGAAGTAAATTTAAAAGTAAAACATATGAAGTATGAAGCAAGCTAATAGGTTTTTGAGTTACGAAGACTGAAATTGAAAGTTGAAACTGAAGAGCGGCCGGTCGGGCTTTAAACCTATATTCTCAATTCTCAATTCTCAATTTGAAATTGAATAGTTCGGCCTGAATTTATATTTATATTTTATTTTATTTTTAAAGTTAAACAATAACGGTACTAGCGGAATTAGCAGAACACCGCTATCGAAACTGCTATCGCTTCTGCTAGTATAGCGAATGCATTTTGTTCGCCGCTTCCGCTATACCGCCGGAAATGGTATAGCGAAAGCGATAACGATTTTCTGCTAATTTCGCTTCCACTGGACGTCCCTAGCTCGTTTGGCCCGCCCCGGCCTGCTCATATAAAACGGGCTAACGGGCCCACCCCGCCCATTTTTTAACGGGCAACGACAGGTATTATGTGAAAAATGGGCAGGGCAGGTCTGCTAGCCCGTTTTCCAAATGAGCCGGTCATGGGCTAAGTTTTTGAGCCTATGGGTTCATCCGGCCCGCCCGTTTTATTATTTAAAAATAAAAAATAATAAAACAATATTAAAAATATTAAAAACATAATAAATATTAAAAAAATTAATAAAAAAATAAAAAATGGACGGGCCGTGTGGGCTATTATTCTTAAAAGGGCGGGCATGACCGACCTATTTTTGCAAATGGACAGGCGGGCTCAACCCATTTTGTAAATGGGTCGGCTGGCCCAACCGATTTTTTTCAATGCGGGCGTTCCGGGCTGAAAAATTCACCCCGTTTACCCGTAACGGACGGGACGGGCTAGCCTGGCCCGCCCATTTGCCAACCACTAGATGAGATGAATAATTCGATTGTGGGTTCCTTCCGTACCAGCACCTGGATAATTTGTCCATCTTGGGGTTCCATATGTGATGCTAGTCGGGACAAAGTGTCGGCATTGACATTCTTTGCACGTGGTATTTGTCGAATTTCAAAACTCAAAAATACCTGGGTCAAATTTTGAAGCTTTTTTAGATATTTATTTAATATCTCCTCGTGAGTTTCAAATGTCCCCATATACTGCTCAAAGATCAATTGAGAGTCCGTGTGGGCAATAAGATTTTTGGCCCTTTGTTGTAGGGAGACTTCGAGTCCTAGAATTAGGGACTCGTATTCAGCAGTGTTATTAGTGACGGGGAAGTCTAAGAGTGCTGCTATCTTTATAGTTTCACCGTCCTTTTCCTTGAGCACGATTCCCGCACCACCATGTTGGGAGTAGATAATCCATCCACGTGGAGCATCCATAATGTTTCCTTTACGGAGTTCGAGTGATCTCAGTAATAAAATCCGCGAGAACTTGAACCTTTTGTGAACTTCGGGATTTGTAAGTAATGTCATACTCGCTTAGTTCTACGGCCCACTTTACCGTCTTCCAGAAATATTGGGTATAGAGAGGATTTGCCACATAGGTTGATTGGTAAGGACGGTAAGGGGTGTGATTGAAAATAGGGACGGAGTCGCTTAGCTATTGTTACCAGCGCGAGCGCAAGCTTTTTTATCTCCAAATACTTTGTTTCGGTGTCGTGTAACATTTTGCTCACATAATAAATGGGTTTGTGTAAGTTTCCTTCTTCACGAGCCAGTACAACACTTACCACTTCTTTGGTTACGACAAGATAAACGAATACGTTTTCTTGAGTTTGGGGAGCTTCGTGCATTTGGGAAAATTTTAAATATTCTTTCAATGTTTGAAATGTTTGGTCGCATTCTGGGGTCCATGCGAAATTTTTTCCTTTTCGAATTGCTTTGAAAAAAGGTAATCCCCTATCTCCGAGTCGATATATGAACCGACCAAGAGATGCCATCTTTCCGACAAGGGATTAAACTTCCTTTAAGGTTCAGGGTGGAATCATATTTTGTAAAGCGACAATTTTATCGAGATTCGCCTTGATTCCTCGTTCTGATACCATATAGCCAAGGAATTTTCCACTTCGGACACCAAATGTACATTTAGTAGGGTTGGTATTTAGCTGGTATCGATGTAAGATGTTGAAGGCATCCATCGGATGAGTTATATGATCCATCACTTTTTTACTTTTTACGAGCATGTTGTCCACATGGACTTCCATAGTTTTGCCTAGATACTCTCGAAATAATTTGTTGATCATTCTCTACTAGGCGGTTCCCGCATTTTTGAGTCTGAAGGGCATCACTTTGTAACAATAGATGCTACTTTCTGTGAAGAAAGTTGTTTTGAGTCGATCTTCAGGAGCTTAGAATATCTTGTAATACCCCTGGAATGCATCAATCATACTTAACAGTTTGCAACCGGCGGTGGAGTTGATGATTTGATTGAGGGGTGCTAAAGGATAAGAATCCTTTATACAATACTTATTTAAATCTGTGAAGTCGACACATAATCTTCATTTCCCGCCAGGTTTTGGGACGACCACCGCATTGGAGAGCCATTCTGAATATTGAACCTTTTCGACATATCCTGCTTCCAAGAGTTTTTGGGCTTCATCCTTGATGATTTTATTTCTTTCAGGTCCAAAATGTCGCTTCTTCTGTTGGATGGGTCTTGTCCCGGGAGTGATGTCTAGACGATGGATTACGACGCTAGGGCGTATTCTGGGGAAATCAGAGGAGCTCCATGCAAATACATCAGCATAGTTTTTGAGGCATTGAATCAAATTGGTTTCAAGATCAGGTTCTAATTTTGTACCAATACGAGCAACTAGCCTTGGACCACAATCTTTCAATAGAATTTCTTTGTATCCCGGTGGGGAGATACTCTCTGGTTCCATGATTTGGTACATTCTAAGAATTTTTCCTGGACCACCTGCTGGTGCTATTTCTTCCATAGTGGGACATTTTCCGGTGGCAGACATCGTGCAACAGATGCTAGCGATTTGGAGATTAGATTTTACCTTCCCCACGCCATGTTCCGTAGGAAATTTCATAACCATATGGTAAGTGGAGACGACAACCTTGAGCTGGAACAAGCTAGGTCGCCCTAATATGACGTTGTAGGAGAAAGAAGCATCTGTGACCAGGTATGTGATGGGAATAGTTCTTTGCTGTATTCCATATCCAAAGATGGTAAGTAGCTCGATTGTGCCTAGGGCATTAACCTCGGTACCTCCAAATCCTCGCAAAGAGACGGCGGTAGGGCGAATGGTGGCACTGTCCATTCCCAATCGATGGAAGGCGTCCAAGGATAATATATCTGAGGCGTTTCCCCGGTCGATGAAGATTCAATCAACTGTGTATCCTCCTATCTCAGCGGTTATGACCATTGGATAGCTATGCGGCTCGCTAGTTTGAAGATCTTCATTGCTGAATTAGATCGGGGGTCATGAAGGACCCGTTTGAGTATGTATTATTTGTTGGAATCTTCTTTGTTCCTTTGTGCAAGCTCAATGAGTTCCTTCAGTGGTTGCATTTCATATGATCATGGAAATGCGAGGTTGTTTTCTGTTTTGGTTACCACCTTTCTCCTCCCGAGTCCATACATAACTGGGATGCGGACGGTTGAGTATCCATTCAGTCAGATAGCCTTCCCAGGCGAGGCGTTCTATTTCTTCTTTTAATTGTCGGCAATCTTCTGTGATGTCCCTTGTCTTTGTGAAATTGACAATAATAAGGGGAGTACTTTCTGTGAGTTCCGGGCCCCATTTATGTCGGAGCATTTAAAAGGCCAGTATGCTGGATTGCCTGTAAGATTTCTGCTGGGGATACGCGGAATGTGTGGTGTCCCACATATCTTGTTTTATTACCTTTTTCTTCATTTTTTTTGATGTTGTCATGTCTTTTCTTTTCTTCTGGATGCCAAGGTTTTCGCTTGGTTCATGTTTCGGTAGAGTCTTTTGTGACACGTGGACGCTCTCCCATTTTTTTGTGACGGATGTTTTTTCCCACAGATATAACTTAATTTTCCCTGGTTGTCTGGGGGATCGTCCATTAGGCCATTGATTCTTATGCTAAGGGACAAACCTGAAGTTTTAGTACATGCCTGGTTGAACCGATAAATGTAATCTCGAAGGGACTCGTGTGACTTTTTTTGGTATTTTTGCCCGAATAAATGTACGGGTATCTGGTCGACCCGTTGTTGTGTAGCAAAGGCCTGAGAGAATTGGGTTACCAATTCCTCGTAGTTCCAGATGGACTCTTAAGGAAGTGAGAGGAACCAGTTTTGCGCTCCTCCTTTTAAAGTTAATATATAAACTTGGCATGCCCCAGCTTCTGATATGGAAGTCAGTTTCCAGATATAGGGTGAAGGATTTTAAGTGCTCGCGTGGATCTGATTCTCCGAAAAACCTGGGTAGTCTATCCATCGCTGCATGTGCCAAAGTCACAATTTCCTGTTGAGTCTTTTTACAAAATGCATTACTCATGGTGGTGGGCATTTGTGGTGCCAGGTCAGCATGTCGTGGGGGAAGGAACCCGGTTGTACTGAAGCGAGATGTTACTTCCTTGATTTGATCTTGTAATTGGTTCCTGAAGTTTGATACCAATTTGGTTAGATCTATTTTTGACATATATTGCTGACCTTTAGGATCGGAGGCTGTAGTTATCGCCAGATCTAGCACTGAAAGATTTTCAGATGTTGGTTGTACGGTGTAGCGCGTGCTAGGAGGTGTTGTCATTGGCTTCCATTATTTTCTTCGGGTAGCTTTTTATTGCGGTTCCAATAGACGACGCCAAATGATGAAACTGGTTTATTTTATTTGGCTAATCAAAGGTTTAAAAGAAATAATAAAATATATTGAAATGGCAAATATGATTTTATAAGAAATCGTACAACTTGTGATTTGTGAGTACAACTATTTCTATTTTTATTCCTTCTCTGATTTTTCCTCTCACGCTCCTTCATCTTCTTGATTTCTTTTTCCCTCCCCTCTCCTACCTGCCTTCTCTTCGAATTCGTTCCTCCACTTTTATAGCCAGATGGAGGCATCCTTCTACTGCAATGATTGGTGGACCTCTGCTTCATCGTTTAGGTAAGGAAATTCAGGGCAGCTCATGCTTGGGTGTGGGCGTACGGGATTGGCTTAGTTTGTCGGCGCCGTTGTCTCTCACCAACAAGATACAGGTAATTTGAGTATTGATTTCTCCAATTTTTGTATGGAGGAGCAGGATTATTCTAATTGAGGCATAGAAATAAAATAAAAAAAAAGGGTAAAATGTTTCTGTTGGGTAATTTATGTGAAAATATTTGCAGTTTGTGTAAATTGTTATTCCCGACTACATCATAAAAATTCGTACAGAATTCATACGTAGGTTTTCTTCACCGCTGAAGAAGACGACCCAATGAAGAAGTTTTCATGAATCCGCCGCCGAACTCCAATTCCGACTACACAATCGGACTAATCTTCTCTGTTCCATTCAATTAAAGTCACATCCGGCCTTCCACCAACGGCCAAGCCACAAGACAGGTTTAAAAGTTTGAACTTTCCTGTTTTTTTTAATTTGTTTCCGTAATACATGGTAATACACAACTTTGAACTTTCTTGATTTTTTTTCCTATTCATTGCGTTATTCATTGCGTTAACTATATGTGTTTTGTTCTTGAGTTTTTTATATTCATTGCGTTAACTATTTGTGTTTCATCCTATTCATTTCTTATATGATAGTTGAGTGTTTGACCATTCATTTCATACTATTCATTTCGTCCTATTCATATCTGTAGTTTGGCTTCTGATACAACCACAAATGAACTGATTAGTAAAAATACACATTAGTTTTTGGTTCATTTTTTTTTAGTAATTTGATCTGAATGCTTTTTTTTATTCCTACGTTTGTATAAACCTTTTTACTCATGTGCTGCTTGTGATGTTTTTTGTTTTTGCAATTCTCGTTGATTTGGAATTTTGATCTGTATTCATGGGATTCATAAATTTTGATTCGTGGGAATTTTTATCTCGAGTGATTATGATGGCAAAATTCATGAATCCATGGGATTCATGAATTTTATTTTGTATTCATGTGATTCATGGGATATGTATGAATTTTTTGTTCTGTTGTATTGAAAATAGATTTATGCATCTATATGTCTGCAAGAAAAAACTTTCGAGATGATTCTATATTCATGTGATTAATGGGATATGTATTGAATTCTGTATTGTGTATGAATTTTTCAATTGATTTTGTATTCTGTGTATGAATTTTTTGTTTTACTTTTTCTTTGCTTATGTTGCTTGTTATGTAGGGACATAGGGACATGACAACTGATGAAGCAAGCAACCAAGTAGGCATCTAGGACTGTGAAGACATTATTGTACCCCATTCTAGGCCTAGGTCTCTTACCACACCGTATAGGCGTCCAGGGAGTTTTCGATCCATTGATGAAGAAAACACAATGGCAAAGTGTAAGAAGATACAGGTAGAACCTGATGTGAATCGCAGCAAGGAAGAGCCTACTTCCGGTAAGAAAGTATACCTCACTCCAGAAGAATAAATAGCACTGCTAACAACCTTGAACGAGCTCTCTCTAAAAGGCTGGAAGGCTGGAAAGGGGTGGAAGAGGGGGATACACATGAAGACTGCTGCTAGAATACGAGCATTGGTGAAAGGCAGTACCATTACTGGGAAGAATGTTGACAACAAGATGCATATTTGGGCGAAATACTACCGGTTATTAAACGAGTTTTCCAAGTTCAGTGGGGTTGCAATTAATCAAGGAACAAACTCCGTTGTTGTTGATAGTGAGGACTTATGGAATGAGTATGCCAAGTTAATGACATATACCCTAAATGCATTCATGTTATTTATTTATCCCGCATTCACATGATGGTGTTAATGATTGCAGGTGAACAGTAAATACCTCTCACTTAAGGGAAATCATTTCCGTACTACGAGTCATGGTGTGAGTTATTCAATCAGTTCTGAGCACAAGGTGCAGGGACCAGGGACCATGTAGTTGCTGAAAGGAAATGCCCTCCTAAACCCAAAACTATTGAAATAATTGATAATATTGAAGAAGGAGAGGATGACTCGTCTCAGCACAAGGATAATGTTCAAGATGATAAAGATCAATCAGGCGTTGAGGGTGAAGAAAGTGTAAGCAAGAGCAAGCGGCAGAAAATCAACATGAGTCTATCAAGCCTAGTCTCTAAGGCAAGAGAGACGCTATTACAAGCAGATGCAGTCTTCCATAGAGCAGAGAACCTGCTTTCCAAACAGGAAAATATTTTGGACAATGAATCAAAAATGCAGAAGACAAGTAGGTTGATGAAACAACTGCAAGAGTGCGAAACATTGAACATGGAGGACAAGATCCATCTCGTCGATCACCTAATAAGTCACGAGGGACAATATTACTACTGGTATAACTTGGATGGTGATGGACATGCTGAATTTATCAAACTTTTTGCAATGAAAAACTTACTTAACTTGGCTATGACTATCTTTGGAGCAATTGAATTAATGTGTTTTGTTGACATTTAGTTAGTTTAACTATTACTATTTTTTGGATTAAAGGAATTATATTTTTATTGACATTTTATGATTTGTATTTTTGTTGATATTTTTTCCGTTGGAGTTCAAAGGGACATTGTTTGACAGCCTCCATCACGTTGGAGATGAGAGGGATATTTAATGTGTTTTGTTGTTTGATTTGTTTGTATTTTTGTTAAGGAGGGTAGGCTTGAAAAGATGTGGTAAACATTGCTTGAGGAACCTCCATCACGTTGCTCACCATCATGTCTAAGTTATTTTTCTATTTTATTAATCAATATTTATGTTTTGTTAGTGAGGGTAGGTTAGTAAAAACACACAGTATTAAAAAAATGTGGTATGACAGCACCCCAGTTATCCTCATTTATCAAACGAATTTTTTTTTGAGGTTATCTTTCAAGACCATTACCAAATAAGGGCATGGTGTTTTTATCTTATTGTAATCCCATAATTGTCCAAAATGAGGGATAAAGCTTATCTGGTTACCAAACGTACCCTTACAAAGTTATTTGTTGATTACATAGATATAATCATTTAAGCAGCTTATATAAGGTAGTGCTCCCAACTATATAATTTATAAACCCAAGCCGAATTGAAGGAAACATCTTGACGTGTGAGAAGATAATGTGGCAGATGATGTGATATTAATGTTTGTGACATAATGTGCCTAGACAAAGTTAGCCTAATGTCATGTCTTGCATATTTACCAGCATGCCAACCGAACCATGGAGTGACAAAATTCAACAATTTGGTGATCGGGTAACTGTAATATTATAATTTGGCGCAATGCGAGGACTCTTTTGTAAATAGAATACACCAAAACCTTTTTATTTTGCCTAGAGAATACTAGAATGTTATAGAAAAAAAAATATATCCTAGAAACCTTGTGCCCATGTAGAGGTTCTTAGAGTTCTCTAAAATCGTGGAAATTCTAGAAACACTTCCACAACCATAGGATCACATTGATTTCTACCATTGTGGCTATGTATAAATAGGAGTTATACCATGATTAAAGGCATCCCATAAACTTATCACAAAATTGGGAAAGAATACAAATCCTGGCCGTACAAAGAATCCTGACCATGGCCCGAAATACAAGAGCGCAAAGAGAAATAAAACAAGGCCCTTTAATGACCGAGCAAAGACATAGAAGCGTCCCGATTCATCAGATACCTCCTCCAGTGAATTCTCAGACGAGGAGGAGGAGAAGAAGGAGGAGGAGACGAAGAAGGTTGACAAATCCACGGAGGATGAGGAGGAAGAGACGAAGAAGGTCCGAGAGAAGCACTGAACACTATGATAAAGTTTGATGAGTCAAGCAATTTTATGAAAATGACCATAAATTGTTTGACTTATGAAACTTCAACATAGTGTTCACTGCTTCTCTCAGATCTTCTTAGTCTCTTCCGCCTCCTCCGTGGACTTGTCAACCTTCTTCTTCTTCTTCTCCTCCTCCTCCTCGAATTCACTGGAGGAGGTATCTAGTGAATCGAGATGCTTCCATATCTTTGGTTGGTCTTTAAGGGGCTTTCTTTGATTGCTCTTTGCGCGCTCGTATTTTGGGCCATGGCCAAGATTCTTTATACGGCCGGGATTTGTATTCTTTCCCAATTTTATGATCAATTTCAACATTTTGATCACTTTTTATAACTCCTATATTATATTTTTTGTTTCTTGGATGCTTTTAAGCATGGTATAACTCCTATTTATACATGCCACAATGGTAGAAATCAATGTAATCCTATGATTGTGGATATATTTCTAGGACTTTTCATGATTTTAGAGAATTCTAAGAACCTCTATAGGGCACAAGGTTTCTATGATATTTTATTCTATAACATTCAAACATTCTCTAGGTAAAACTAAAAAGGTTTGGAGTAATCTATTTACAAAAGAGCCCTCATATTGTGCCAAATTATAATATTACAGTTATCCGATTACCAATTTGATGAATTTCATCACTCCCTGGTTCGGTTGGCATGCTGACATGATGAAAATATTATCAACAATATTTTACATCGTTGAAGGGACCCATTCAAAAACAATTAGATGATGACAAAATTATCAATGATTGGAATCCCGTATTATCTTATTGTTGGTGTTATCAACAAAAACCCCGAACTGTTCATGAATTCAAAGTAAGTAGTCAATAGTTAGTGGTTCAAATTTGTCGACCGAAAATACAATTTGGAATTCAAAGTAGTCAATAGAAAATCGTTCGCGTATGTAACTCCACAACAAAACCACATTCTCGCGATACTAAAGTCTTTCTCAGCTTCGGTTCTACCGTACTGAGGCAGTGTTTGCAACTGCTTTTGTAACTTACTTTTGGTGGTTCAACCACAGTTTTCATTTTTGGAGTGTTTGTAAAATCTTATTCTGCTTTAACTTCGGCGGTGGGAAAGCTAATTAAAGCCATAATCCAGAAGTAGGTAGATATGTGCTTCTGTGGTGGGAAAGCAGATAATGTCATTTTTATAAATAAATAAAATACATATTTAAGATATTTTTATTCTAATAAACATTTTCATAATCCAAAACTATACTTCATAAATATTTTTTGAAGGGTATACTTTAATTTTTCTTTCATAAATATAAGAAAATCTAGTTATAATTAAAAATATTTGCAAACACTATTATTGTAATTTTTTATGTAGCACCGTAGTTTTTGCAAACACACAACGTTTTTCTACAAATCACTTTTTTTGGATTATCTCCATTGAAAAATGCTTTGCAAAATCATAAGCATTTGCAAACACACACTTACTCGAGTCCCGAACACTTCTTAATCACAGAAAACACAACATCAACGCACACAATAAGCAACAGCTCTAACCATGCTCCCAGAAAACACAAGTAGTAATTCCATTTTCCATCTGAAATTCAAATCTTTCCTTAAACTAAAAAGGAACAAGACGAAAAAACTGAAATCATTTTGTCCCAATTTTTCGTCCTTTCACTTAGACGAAAGATTTGATGGATTTATTTTTTTCAACTTACAATTCTCATCCCTTGGTATTACAATAAATAGAGGATGTTAGATTTTAAAGAGTTAGGTACAATAGCAGGAAAGATTTTGTTGATAAGGGAGGATCCCCTAAGTGCGGGATCCTTCCTTTGACTTTTTTATACAAAATCTTTCCTACTTTTATTTGTTTTAATCGAACACTCCCCCTCAAGTTGAGCAGTGGGGTTTTCAATTCCCAACTTGTGTAGAACTTCCTGAAATGCACTGCCTGTGACTGTTTTGGTTAACACATCAGCTAATTGGTTTTCTGATCGTACAAATGGGAGACACACAATTTTTTCTTTGAGTTTTTCTTTTATGAAGTGCTTGTCAATCTATATATGCTTTGTGCGATCATGCTGAACAGGATTTTCTGAAATACTGATTGCTGCCTTGTTGTCACACATCAGTGGGCAGGGTTGATAGACTGGAAAACCTATTTCTGCTAGCAACTTTCTTAACCATAGAATCTCGGTGAGGTCTCGGGCGATGCCTCTGAATTCAGCTTCAGCATTTGAGAGGGATGCCACTTTCTGTTTCTTACTTTATCAGGTCACCAAATTTCCTCCAACAAGGGTAAAGTATCTAGAGGTTGATCGTTTGTCTATATGACAGCCTGCCCAATCTGCATCTGTGTAAGATTGAATGTTCAGATGTCCATGCTTTCAAAAGGTGATTCCCCTGCCCGACGTTCCTTTAAAGTATCTCACAATTCGGAGTGCTGCTACCATATGTTCTTCTTGAGGCTTGTGCATAAACTGACTGATTACTCCTACCAAATATGCAATGTCGGGTCTGGTGTGAGATAAATAAATCAACTTTCCAACTAATCGTTGGTATTTCTCTTTATCTGCTTGTGGCGCTTTATCATCGAGTTTAAGTTTGTGATTTGCCATCATCGGGGAATCTATTGGGCAACAGTCTATTAGTCATGTTTCTGCCAATAAGTCTAGAATGTATTTTCTTTTAGATATAAAGATTCCTGTTTTTGATCTCAGGACTTCTATCCCAAAGAAATATTTCAGTGTTCCCATGTCTTTCATTTCAAACTCTTGAAACAAATTTTTTCGGAGTATCTCAATCTCTTTTGTATCATCTCCAGTAATTACCACATCATCCACATAAATAATCAAGCATGTGATAAGTTCTCCTCGTCTGTTCAAAAACAGTGTGTGATCAGAGTTGCTTTGTTTGTACCCATACTTTCTCATCGCTATAGTGAATCTGTCAAACCAAGTTCTTGGAGACTGCTTTAGACCATAAAGAGCTTTCTTCAACCTGTATACTTCATTTTGTTGAAACTCATTTGAGAACCCAGGCAGTGGCTCCATATATACTTCTTCCTCTAGATCACCATGTAAAAAAGCATTCTTCACATCGAACTGATGTAGAGGCCAGTCTCGATTAGCTGCAATGGTGAATAATACTCGTATTGTATCAATCTTGGCTACTAGCAAGAAAGTTTCGGAGTAGTCAACTCCATAGGTTTGAGTGTATCCCTTTGCAACAAGTCGAGCTTTGTACATTTCAATTGTTCCATCAACCTTATGTTTGATGGTGAACACCCATCTACATCCTACAACCTTCTTTCCTTCAGGTAACATTGATTTTTGCCATGTTCCATTTTTATCAACGCAGTCATCATCCATTGCTTGGCGTCATTCCAATTTTCCTTGAGCTTCCTGAATTATTCAGGGAACCTTCTCAGAGTACACTGATCCAATATATGTCTTGGCAGACTGGGATAATCTCCCCCCTGACCAGATTAATCATAGGATATTTTGACTGCTGAGATATGTGATCAAGCTCATATTGTCTTGCTGGGACTCCTTGTGTACTTCGTGGAGGCAATATGTATCAATCCACTATATCTTTGGGAACTGCAATGTCAGAATGAACAACAGAAACAGGCTCAAGTATTTCCTCAATATTAACATCATTACATACCTCAAGAGCTTCGTACGGAGGAGGTGATAATGGCACTGGTGATGGAGTTTGTACTATGTGTTCAGGAGTGAAAACAGACTCAGGCACAGTAGTATCTGGACTCACTATAGGTGTACCGATCAACCAATTCAGTGGATCAATAGATGTAGACTCCCCCTGACCACTGGATTGAGCCTGGTAGAAAAATTCTATTTCCAAGAAGGTACAATCCATAGTTGCAAATAGTCGGTTAGATGCAGGATGGAAACAACGATATCCTTTCTGATTGATCCCATACCCACAAAAACACACTTCAGGGCACACGAATCTAATTTGGTTCTTTAGGACTTAGGGATATGAACAAACACAGAACACCCAAAAATCTTAGGTAGTAACGCCAATACAGAGGGTACCTAAGAGTATGTTGCTAATGTGTGGAGTGGAGTCTTTAGATCCAAGACTTTCTTAGGTAAGCGGTTAATGAGGTAGACCATAGTGGCAACAATTTCAGTACATAATGATTGAGGAACCTGAGCATCAATGACTAATGCTCGGGTAATCTCTAGTATGATTCAATTTTTGCATTCAGCCACACCATTCTGTTTCGGGGTATGAGAACAAGTCGTCTGGTGTACAAGTCTGTTGTCCAGGAAGAACTGCTTCATAGACTTGTTAACAAATTCTCCACCATTGTCAGATTGAAGTATCGATTTTTCTGCTGGAATTAGGTTTCAATCATGGTATAGAATTGGACAAATTTGGAAAACACCTCCGACTTATTTTTGAGGAAATAAACCCAGGTCATTCTAGTGCAATCATCAATCAATAGAAAAAAGTAGCGAAACATGCCCGAATTTGTTCCGGGAGCTTGTCCCCACACATCAGAATGTACCAAAGAAAAGATTGAACTCGTACGAGTATTATTAGGCAAATAAAACTGACGATTAGTTTTTGCTAAGCAGCAAGTGTCACAGAAAAAACCATCCATTTTCTTACATAAATGCAAAAATAATAGTTTCAGATACCCCATCGATGGGTGTCCCAGACGACAGTGCCACAACCACAATTGCCGATTTGTAGCTCAATGAGATATAATAGCAGTGTTAGGCTGAGTCACTTCATCGACATAGTACAATCCTCCATGTTCATTGTCCGAAGGTCCTGCAGTAAACGAAAATGAGGATAAATAATTACTCGACAGTTTAATTCCTCAGCCACATGGCTAATGGACAATAATTTGCAGGACAGGGACGGAATATATAGACAATTGGATAATTTCATATGAGAGGATATCTGAATAGTGCCAGTGCCTGCAACCCGGGATACACCCCCATTTGCTGTTTGAATGCATTTTTTGTGGTACGGAAGGAACAACAAGATCTTTGGCATTATTGGTTATGGTAACTGTAGCCCCACAATCGAACAGCCATCGATTATTCGGTACAAATATAGGAGTTCTTGCTGTGTATGCTACGGATGTATCACATTCCTGGTCCGGGGAGAGATCAAAGCACCTGGGTCCGAAAAATTGTGAACTGTGTTATTTTTGGGGCTCGGGTATTTTTTTGTGTGTTTGTTGTTTGTTTTTCTGAAATTTTCTGAAGTTTGGGGACGTTTTTAGAAGGTTTGTGGATATGTGGGGCTGTTTGTGAGAATCTAAAGAGTTGAGGGGCTGTATCGGAGAAGTAACAAAGTTCTGGGCTGTATCGAAATTTCAGTGGAATAATGGGGGTGTATCTGAGAATTCTGAGACAGTAAGGGCTGTATCAAGAAGGCAAAAAGGTTCGGGGGTCATGTTGTTATATTCAAAG
>JAOWBN010046518.1:0-21355 GCA_028565015.1 Pinguicula moranensis
CAAGAAGGGCGAGTGGCTGACCAATACCGCCAGCAGCTCCAAGTACGGCTACTTTATAAGATGCATGAGGCTGGACATAATGGTAAGACCCCTGGCTATGTTTCTCTCTTTTGGCAAAGTAAGAATGGTTGAGAGCTAAGCCACTTTCGGTACCTAAGAACGGTGATTCAGATGCAAACCTCAAAGAGTGAGCAGCCTTGCAGCAACTGAAACTACTACCAAAGATCTTTGAGTCGAACCCGGTATTGAAAGCCCTGGCCTGTATAGGCTGGTTAACTTTCGAGTTGGCGGACCGCGGACGAATAGGATCCAATTGAAAACTTGGTTGCAGATGTCGCTGCCATCTTACCAACCTGCAAAGAAACCACACAACCACTTTTCTCAACACTAGAAGAGTAGAAATTTGAACCATAAAAGCTTGGCCTCAAGCAGAGAATGTCAAAGGTCAGTTCTTTTTTAGTTTTGAAGATCAGAAGCAGCATAATATGTAAACAAACCAAGTAATCAAATCACTCCTTCAGTATGTTGACGTGAAGATCACTAAAGATCAAAACCTAGAAATCCTCTGCCAACAATAATTTAACATTCATAGCACAACTCCAACCAGTGAACCAGCAACAGTTTTAAAATGACGAATCAGGTAGATTACACGTCTACACCAAACCATATCATTGCGTGGAAGAAACTATTGTTCGACAGAGAAAAAACCTGATACATAGATAATAAACCAACTTCTTCTCAATCAATCAGTCTCGTAGACTAAAAATGCTGCGAATTCGCATTAGCCAATAGGATTCACACTTTATTAAATGTCGATTTAGGATATAAGCAGAAAGATTCTCATACTAGCATCAGCTTGCATTAGATCTATGCAGCT
Source organism: Pinguicula moranensis (assembly GCA_028565015.1). Lineage (NCBI taxonomy): Eukaryota > Viridiplantae > Streptophyta > Magnoliopsida > Lamiales > Lentibulariaceae > Pinguicula > Pinguicula moranensis. Next base: position 878 of record JAOWBN010046518.1, read on the forward strand.
AAACAATCAGATCACAAACAACAAAACCGAGATCTTGACCTCCAAAACACACTACGGTGAAACAAAATTGAAATGCAAGTACCTTCGACGTCGAGCTGGTGGCGAACAGATATGAAGACAAGGGTATTGTATTTCGAGACAAAAATATGGGGATTGACGCGCAGAAACACGCTGGAGTGCGTGTATATTGGGAAGAAGTTGGTGGAGTTGCTTAGTTTTCTCCGTTAGATGTTGGAAGTTTCTCGATCGAATATTCGAATTTACATAACAACATGTACGGAATCTTGGCCCTTGAATTGCACGTTCTTTGACGGCCCAGATCGCAATTAACAAAGATAGAAGTGATTGGGCCTTCGGGCCCAATAGATCGAAACAAGACCATACATACCATTCAAAAGGTAGCATTAATACAATCCAACATACAACTCATCTTATACACAATTTATTTTCCGGGTGTTTTGTACAGCCTTCTTATACTTATAAGAATTTTTTTTCAAAAAATGAGGAGTTATTTTGTGAAAAAAAATGAGGATTTTTTTTTCAAATAATGAGGATTTTTTTTCTTTCAAAAAAGCTAGTTACTGGAGATCGATAGGGCAAATCCCCACTCATAGAAGCCAATCATTTACGGAACTAGAATGAAGGAAGAAGGTGAGGCAGAGAGAGAACAGAGAGAATTGGGATAAGGAAATATCGATTTAATAATTCATAACTATTTTCTACACGATTTTCCAGATAAATACCAGTGCCAGAATCGTACGTCTCAACGATCGCAACTATTAAGTCTGTTACACACGAAATGCGACATAATTAAAAATAACAAAAGCGCAGTAATAAAAATCACGACAATTCTTGTGAACTTCTTCAATGGTTATTCTGCTCAACTTCAACTTCTTCAACCACTTTTCTCTGTCTTTTTTCCCTTCTGCCTTTGATCTTCCAATTCGCCAACACACCAGGAGCAGCAAGACTCAGGACTGTTACATCTCCTCCTCCTTTTGCAGACCCTTGTCCCCAAGGATCAACATGAGGAAAATACTTAAGGATATGTGTTGCTGCTTCCCAGGTGGCTTGCTGATGTGTTGAACCGCTCCATTGAACAAGCCACTACTCCACTGGCCCCTCTTTCCATGGCTTCATTCTTTTAACCAGAATTTGTTTTGGTTCAATCACAAAACTTCCATCACAATTCATCTAAGGAGGATCTCCAGATAACAATTCCCTACCCTTGAGCTTCTCCTTCGTAGTGAAACATGGAAAACTGAATGTATTTTGCTTGCGTCTGGGAGATCCAGTTTATACACCATAGATCCAATCTTCAACATGATAGTATAAGGTCCGTAGTACCTTGGGGATAACTTCATGTTGCGACTGAACTATAAAGAATTCTAGCAATAAGGATGCAACTTAAGGTACACTTCATAACCTACCGCGTATTGGCATTCAACTCGCTGCCTATCAGCATTCATCTTCATCCTTTCACTGGCTTTTATCATATTTTCCCTCAATAAACCTTGTATCTCCTCCTTCTGCAGTAAGAAATCCTTCACAGATAACCCCGTAGCAGTGACAGATAAGGGAAAGGAAATATGCCTAACTTCATATCCATAAAGGGCTCTGAATGGAGTCATCTTTGTACTGGAATGATGAGTGGTGTTGTACCAGAATTTGGTTGAGGGAAGCCATCTAGACCAAGAGCGTGCCCTGTGTGAACACATGCACCTGAGGTAGGTTTCTAAGCATCTATTGATGCTCTCTGTCTTCCCATCAGACTGGGGATGAGAGGCAGAAATGAGGGCTAACTTCACCCCTGCTAATGTCATCCGTTCACTCCATAGTTGGCTGGTGAAAACTTTGTCCCTATATGAAATTATCTCCTATGGTAATCGTGCAGTATGTCGATCTGATCAATGAATACTCTTGCCACAGTTTCAGCAGTATAAGGATGAGTCATGCCAATGAAGTGGCTATACTTGCTAAATCTATCAACAACGACAAGAATGAGTTGTTTACCTTCAGACTTAGGCAACCCCTCAATGAAATCCAGGCTGATGCTGGACCGGGGAGATGTTGGAATAGGGAGAGTCTGCAACACCCCTGCATGGGCTGAGGGATCTGCCTTACTGCTTGTACAAACTTCACAACTCTTCACCCACTATTCAACTATCTTCCTGATACCGGGCTAATGAAAATATGTTCTTATCTTGCTTATGGTGGCGTGTATACTTGAGTGTCCACCCACAGGAGAGTCATGAAGCGTTGAGATAATGTTATGCCTCATCCCTGTTCCTTCTCCAACACAAATCGTCCCTCTCCTCCTTAATACTCCATTCTGAAATATGAATTAAGGATAACTCTTCAAATTAGCAGCCTTGGCTTGAATGATGTTGGAAAAATGAGGATCTCTAGCATAGCTTTCTAGTACATCATTTATCCACTCAACATTTCCTTCTGATATACTATAGCAGGATGAGCTGGTCTCAGGTCCAAATCATGACAAGACATCAACAACCTTATTCTCCATCCATTTTTTGTACTGCACAATGTAATTATACCCCAACAATTTTGAGGTTAACTTTTGTTGTGTCATAGTGTGTAGCCTTTGCTCTAGTAGGTGTCTAAGGGCTCGTTGATAAGTCCTTATGATGAAGGAGCGCCCAGAAGGTAGCCATACCCTTTTTTAACAGAAAGTACCACATCAAGCAACTCCTTCTCTTAGGTGGACAATCCTTGTTGCTTCACTTCTAGAGACTTGCTGAAATATGCTATAGGTTGTCCTCCTTGTGTAAGAACAACCCCTATCCCCAGATCACTGGCGTCAGTTTCCAGTATAAATTGTTCAACAAAGTTTGGCAACCTCAATACAAGTGCAGTGCACATGGAATGCTTCAGTGTCTCAAATGCTCGGTCAACTTCACTATCCCACAGGAAGGAATCTTTCTTGAGCAGTTTGGTGAGGGGTCTACTTATAGTACCATAGTCTTTAGTAAACTTCCTATAGTAGCCTGATAACTCAAAGAAACCCCTCAGTGATTTCAAGGTATTAGGGTGTGGCCAGTTCCTCATGGCAACAATCTTTGATGGATTGGTAGCCACCTAACTCTCAGTGATCACATGCCCCAGGTATTCAATGGCTTTATTTCCAAAGGAGCATTTTGTTTTCTTAGCAAATAACTGATGTTCTCTCATCTTCTTTAGCACAACTTCAAGATGTATAAGATGATCTGCCCAGCAAAGACTATATATCAGGATATTATCAAAGAAAACCAACATAAACCTGCGGAAAAATCAGAAAAGACTTTGTTCATAAGGCACTGAAATATCGCTGGTGCGTTACAAACCGAATGGCATCACTAGGAATTCAAATTGCCCGTGATGAGTGACAAAACTGTTGAGATACATATCCTTTTCAGCCATCCAGATTTGGAATAACCTTCCCTTAGATCCAGTTTACCGAACCACATCGCTTCATGTAACTCATCCAATAATTCATCAACCACGGGTATGGGAAACTTGCTCTTGACAGTAAGGTTATTCAGATAACGTTAATCTACGCACATCCTCCATCCCCCATCCTTCTTTTTGACTAATAAGACTGGAGAAGCGAAGGGGTTGTGACTCCTTTTTATCAATCCTGATTACAGCAACTCCTCCACTATTCTTTCAATCTCATCCTTTGATAATGTGGGGCTCGGTAGGGTACCTGTTTTCTTGGGGTATCACCAGGTGTTAGGGTGATGTTGTGCACTACTCCACGCTCTAGAGGAAGAGTTTTAGGCTCTTGAAAGATGTCTGCATATTTTTCCAATAATGTTTTTTAACTCATCAGCTTCCTGACCATTATTAGGAGAGTAATTGGTCCCATTCATCTTCAACTTAGTGGGTGTTTACAAGTTCTTGTGCTTATGCAGAAGTAGCTTTTCAAAAGGCTTTTTGAAAAAAGGAACTTTCATGAATAAGTTGAAAAGTGTTTGCAAAATATGCTTTACTACAGGAAAAGTCTCAAATACAGCGTTTGCAAATTATTATTTCTAAACGTGCATTATGATTGCGAAATGACAAAATTATTCTCAAATTAAGGATATTTTGGAAATATTAAATTATTATGAGGGTAAGAATGTCAAAAATTTTAAATTTTAAATAATAACAAAATTGACACCGTCAAAAGCACTCCATAAGCTAACCCATAGATGCTTCTGACTTTTGGGCTTTCTTTGACTTCTCCACTGCCAAAAGTCAGAAGTCAATCACCAAAAGCAAAAATTACAAATACTTCAAATAGACTTTTCTACCGCCAAAAGCCAAAAGCTCATTTTCTGTGGAACTTGCAAACACCCCCTTACTATCCTGCCCACTGCTAAAAGTAGATTTACTCCAACTACCAGATTCCAAGTTGAAGAATTCTGCATGTATGGTATTACTTTTAGCTCTTGTTTTCCTTGATATGCTTAGATCTCAAAAGGTAAGCCTCCTTTGTTTATGGTCACTACCATGTTGTTGTAATCATAGAGTACGGGTCCGTGCAATTTCAACCAGTCCCCTCCTAGAATCAGATCATAGTTGTGCAATGGAAAGGTCCTTGGGGAGCAAATGTCCTCTCCCTGCATTTTTTACTTAAAGTCCTTGCATCTCACATTACTAAGTCTCCTTACACCATCAACCACTTCCACCATCATGGGGCTAGCATATTCAATCATACAATTCCTTTTATCAGCAAAGTTTATATCCACAAAGCAGTGTGAACTTCCACTGTCAAACAATATTTGTAAGGGCACCGCATTAAAAGAACCTTGAACTCCGTATGTGTTAATATTGCTATGACCACAAATAGCATTTATTGATAAGCTGCCTTCATCCCCAACTGCCAGAACTGTATCTCCATCTAGGTTACACTCTTCTGCAGCAGCTGCAATGGGAGAAAACTCAGAGTTATCCTCTGCTTGCAATAAGAATATCTTTGTAGTACAACGGTGGCCTGGGTTAACCAGTGCACCACATTTGAAGCATAGCATCTTCTCAAACCTCTCTTTCATCCCTATCTCTGATATAAACTTCCTTCTCTCAGGTGGTGCCACAGGTTTGGTCCTAGTTGGGGTCTGGATCACACTGCGACTAGATGCTTTATTGCTCATCTTCTGGACAACACCAACTACAATCTTGTCCACAAGATAACATACGGTTCTTTTCTGCCTCTTGGCAGATGCAATAACCAGCAATAGGGTAGTAGGATGGATTATCAGTCCTTACTACTGATCTCAATTCAAACTGAAGGCATCCAATAAACTTTTCCTTGTAAAATATTTCTCCAAATTCAGGGTAAGCTATCATCACTGATGTAACCAAGGCATCAAACCTGCGGAGTAGGTCCTATACAGGTTTAGTGCTACCCTGCTGTAGGCACATAAAATCCTCAAGCAAATCACCCGGATCCTCAGTATGAAATCGGATAAGAGTAGCACCCAAAAACATATCCCAATCAGTAGGTTTGGGGTATTTCAAAGTTCTAAACCAAGTGTCTGCATCTCCCTCAAAATGCATCCGTGCAAACTCCACTCTCTCATAATAAAAAATACCCATATACATAGCAAAGAATGCATTACTCCTCTCTACCCAAGAACGAGGATTCTTCCCATTAAATCTAAGGAAATCAGAATATGGCATCTTAGCTTTTCTACATGCCCCATGTCTTCATAACCATAATCTTCCACGTCTACACTAAGATTTCTAGGAAAGGGGATGTTCTTGATCAATAACCTTATTAGGAGTAACGACACATGTTCCTGCATACTTATCTGAGGGTTCCCCCAATATGGATTTTCCAGTATTATGTTTATGAAACATTTCAACCATTGACTTCATTTGTCTTTCAACCTGCTTTGGAACAGCCCCATAGAATACTCAGATCTGGTTGTTTGGGACTTAATCCATTCATTGTTTTCGTGAATCTCATCTATTATGTGATCTAATTGAATCTTTACTAGCTCAACTTCCTTCTCTAGTTTATCCGTACGATCTCCTTGAATCTTCCTCGTACCGGGGTCCGCTTGAGGAACAAATTTTGTTATTCTCTTTCCGGTGACATTTTCTTGCTTCAACCTAGTAATTTCTTCCATAACTTCTACTTGTGTAGCTTTAGTAGTCGGATCTACCATGATTTGAGGCTTTCGATTCTTTCTTCGAGATATCGTGAGAGTTTGTCTTGGATAGGTGAAACCTTGCTCTTGATACCACTTGTAACGAGCTCACTTGTAGCTAGTTACTGGAGATCGATAGGGCAAATCCCCACTGATAAAAGCTAATCGTTTACAGAACTAGAATCAAGGAAGGAGGTGAGACAGAGAGAGAACAGAGAGAGAACAGAGAGAATTGGGATAAGGAAATATCGATTTAATAATTCATAACTATTTTCTACACGATTTTCCATATAAATACCAGTGCCAGAATCGTACGTCTGAACGATCGCGACTATTAAGTCTGTTACACACGAAATGCGACTTAATTAAAAATAACAAAAGCGCATTAATGAAAATCACGACAATTCTTGTGAACTACTTCAACGGTTATTCTGCTCAACTTCAGCTGCTTCAACCACTTTTCTCTGTCTTTTTCTCCTTTTTTCCTTTGATCTCCCAATTCGCCAACACACCAGAAGCAGCAGGACTCGGGATTGTTACAAGATTTTGATGCGCTCTTGGAAGGTGATGGCATACTCGTAGAGTCGTAGTCTCCAGCGTCGATTCCTTTAGCGATGCGTGAGTTGATGCCGATGACAGCGTCGACTTCGACGATTTTCTTCTCGCTTGCGGCGTCGGTCTTGCAGTTGTAGTCGGTGTAGCAGAAAGCGTACGATGCATTCTTGGACTGTGGCAGGTCCATTTTGAGGAACAGGCCATTCACGACAGTGGCTTCGGCGGTTGCAGCGTGGTTGCAAAGGTAGGCGTCAAGCTCTTGCCGGCGGAGGATGCCGACGTACTCATGCGGTTTTAGGGTTTGGCCCATGCCCACGACGATAGTAGACGGAGAAATCATCTTCATTCTCGTCACTTTCCGATCAATGATGTCAAACGGCAGGTCGAATTCTTCGACCATGTAGAGTAGGATCGCGCCGCCATAAGGCTTGCAGTTGTCCATCTTCCTGTCGATTAGTATGGAATTGTTCTATGAAATGGAAGTTGTGTTCTTATATATAAGTACGGAATTGTTCTCCACTGTGGACAGGCGGAGCCCCGACGAAGCATTTTACGGTGATTGAATAAGACATGGGAAATTTGATTTTTAGAGCTCGGGAGGAGTGGAAATCAACACCTTGGATTACAGTGAGATATTATTATTTTGCTGGGAGAGAGAAGAAATGTAATATTATGTTAAGCGTATGGTTTATATTTATTCTCTGATTGCGTTAGACCTTTGCTTCGTGTGTATTGTTGAGAGAAAAACGCAAGTGGATTTCTCACTTTTGTTGGTAGTGTAAGAACCGTAGACTGTGACTGGTTTAGAATTCATCCAATGCTTTGCTTGGAGGATTTTCAAGTCTGAAAATCTCTTGATATCGAGCTAGCAAAATCACTCAACTTGTGGTTCTTCAAATGAGTTTGCATTCATCTATGAGCTTCTTAGTTGCGAGTAATTGTGAGCTTTCAAGTTCTCACATTGCCCAAAAATAAGTTGGGCACTAATACATGTACCTAGCATGAAAGACTAGATACAAATCGAACAAAGATTGGTATAAATTTTCTTTAGGAATTTATCGTAAAAAGTAATTGCTTCATTTTCGGGTTTTTGAGAGAAATGATATAGCGCAAGAATTCTGGCATAAGAAACACAAGATGATGGGACCCACATTAATTGATGATTGTGATATGTTTAGATTCGTGGGCCCAACATGAATAGATGATTGTGATGAGTTTCTTGTGTTTCTTGCGCCTACAATTCTTGCTCTATATCAGTTCTCGGATTTTGAACATTTTTCTGCAAGTTTCAAGCAACTCTTGCTTATCAATCTGAAAAGGTGATATTTAAAGCTTATCAATCTTTCAAGGGTAGAGTATTGCTTATCAAACCCACATAGAAATCTTAGTATAATTGATTTATTTTTCTTTCTTACTTTAATCCTTATGTGATATTTAAAGCTATACTCTACCCTCCTGATGTCCAATTGCAATTCGTTGAAACCTTACCTCGCACAAGGTTCTACATGTAAAGATCCTGGCCCTTGAATTATAGCAAGTGAGTCAACGGCTTAGATTACGTTGACAAAACTAGAAAAACACTGGGCCCAATTGATCAGAACAAGATAAAAATAATATAAAAAATAATTTTGAAGGTATCATAAATACAATACAAGCCAATATACAACTCATCTACGTACCCAAATTATTTTTCCTCCACAAGACCCGTTTAAACTGATAGAGCGGAGAATTAAGAACAAAGAGCAATGTATTTGAAAGGATAGACTAGAGAATTGAGAGATTGAAAGAATTGTTTTTCATACTTCAACGTGTAGGTTACATTGCTAGTTATAGGGGTAATACAACTAATAAAAGGAAAGGTAGATTTTAGGAAAGAATTTGATTGACAATCAAATTCTTTCCTTATACATTTTTGGTATAAGATCATTCTAGACCTTTCCTTTTTCTAGCAATGTCAACGTAAACTCTGTTCTTATCCATCTCCATCCTCAGCGTACTAGCCCTCACCAGGCTGCCAATGGTGTTAACTGCCAGCTTCAGATCATCCAGCGAGTTTCCAGGTACGACCCTTTTGTACAAATAGTTGTCGAAAGTCATCTTCTGCACATACTCATTTTGTCCCATTTCTCCAAATATACTCGCAAATCGCTCTCGTCCACCATCCTCTTACCATTCTCCAATCCTACCACGATCGCCTCCGCACACATACGACTGCCCTTTGCTGCAAAATAGATCCCCTCGTTGTAGATCATATTAGAAAGGATCTAATAGTTAAACTAATACGACAACGGATTCGTACCTTAATATTGCGGAAGTGTATTCGAGAATCATAATCTTCTGGATTGATTGAATTACGTTCTTGACAAGAGGCTACTAGAGTCTCTTTGTAATCCACGAATCAAGTCTTTTCCTTTTAGATGGTAGGGCAACAATAGAGAGAGAAAAAGTGTATGAATATAATTCTGTTTTTCAACACATGAGATAATGAATTTATGTATGTTACTTTTTCTGAGAAGGCACTGGGCCTTTTATAGAGAAAGGAATTTTGACACGTAAATGTATTACGTGAGAAGCGGGATTAGGAAACAAAAAATTGTTTCCTAATCTTACGAGATATGGGAATTAACTAAATAAATAAATTACTTAATTAACTTTGACTAACAGCTCCCACTTGGCCAGATAGGCCATACAATCTCACATCTCAACATGCTTATACAGATATCTCATGCTTTATACAAGGAATGATTCGTGCGACCTTATTATAACTGATAGTGTCATATTAAGTCATTATTTAACTAACATGACACTTTCAAAGTGACGATATCCCAAATATTCTTTGCATCACCGATAACTACATATCCCTTTAAACTATTCAATATTTGATTACATACTTAATATAATCGCCATGACAAATATGGTGAAGTTAGATAGATTGTTCATTAAACACTAATGACCTTCCATATTGGCTCAATTGCTTTTCTAACATGGTCCGCTGGACTATATAGATCTTAACCCTTGGATGACATACTAAAGCAGCAGCATTGAACCTCAACTTCAAGTCATAGCTCTAAGTCAAAGAGTAAATCCTTGGTAAATAGGCGTATGTCCATGCGATTATACAATGACAAACAAGGGATTCTTTTATCATTCTCACAATGATCGTTCTATAGCACACATAGTATGATATGTGTTTCATGGTATGACTCCACTTAGGTGAGCATATCACTGACTTATGTCATGCGAATTGTAGCTTTTGATAAATACACATAGTATTTATCCTTTACATTCGACTTTAAAGCTTTAATGTGAAGAACCAGACGTTTCACATTTGATTCACTTAGAATCTTATTTCAGACCTACTAAAACGACTATTCAGAATATTTATCAGCTTCATCCTTCATGCTACATAAGCAGAAGGGCAATTTTTCGTGTGATAGGGTCAATCATAAAACTTTGTGACTTTTAGTGTGCCTCATTAACTGATTGCATACACAAAGGTATTGCTTACATGAAAGGAGGAACTTAAACTCCAGTTCATAGTCAATTGTTACATAAACCATGTCCTTATCATTTTACAAGATAAACCCTATATAATTCTAGACTCATGTCACGGGCTCTAAACACATATTTAGGATTGGGTTTGGTCATCGGATCGACAATCATCTTATCAGTATAAATATACTTGATGCTGATATCGGCTTTTTGGATAGTGTCTCAAACAAAGTGATGTATTCTATGGATGCGCTTTGACTTTGTATTGAACTTTGGTTCCTTAGCAAATTGAATTGCTACCATGTTGTCGCATATCAGCTTTACAGGTTCATTGGGCTTTGGCGTCAAATCAAGGTACTGTAGAAAGCTTTTTAGCTAGAGTGCCTCTTACACTGTTACGCTGCATGCATCATATTTTGCTTCCATAATTGACAAAACAATGCAGTATACTTCTTGCTGTACCAAGATATAGTTCCTCCACCAAGGATAAAAACATATCCTGCGGTTAACTTGGACTCGTCCAAATCGCCTTCTCAATCGGCATTCATGTATACTCCCAGCCACAGGTCTCCTACTTGATAACATAGAACTAGATTAGTCATTCCACGAAGGTAACAAAAAATCCTCTTGACTACTTGCCAATGAGCAGGCCTCGGGTTGCTTTGGTAACGACTCACCAATACAACCATGAATCAAATGTCTGGCTGTGTACATAATATGGCGTAAATCAGACTGCGAATAACATAACATAGGGAACATTACTCATTTCTTCAATTTTTTTATCTGTATTTTGGCATTGATCGAGGCTTAATGCCAAACTCTTATCAATAGGGGTGTTAACGGGTTTAAAGTAGTGCATCCTGAATCACTCTAAGATTTTGTTTACGTATGCTTGTTGGGACAAACCCAACATTCTCTTAGGACAATTTCTGCAGATCTCTACACTTAGGACAAATCTGACTTTACCCATATTCTTCATCTTGAAGATGGAGGATAGCCATTTCTTAGTGGCATTGATTGATTGCATGTTTTCAGCCAATAGTATGTCCTCGACATAAAAGGAGAGAAACATGATTCATTCCTTTATTTTTAGGTCATACACGCAATCACAACAACAACAACAACAACAACGTACCCAGTATATTTCCAACTAAGTTGGGGTATGGGGAGTCAGATGTACGTGGTCTTACCCTTATAATTATACAAAGAGACTATTTTGGTTACGACCCAATATGTATTGTGTTATTTGATATATTGAGTTCCAGCAACTTCACTAAATAAAAGCACTGGAATTTATTAGAGTCATTTTGCTCTAGTCCATTATTAGCACAAAGCTAAAAGAATTGTCAATGATGACTCTTCCACCTCCATTTGCAATGGAGAAGAGGTCATACACGCAATGGTCTTCATATATCATTGTGAAGCCATACGAAGTAATGACTTCATGAAATCTGAAGCACCACAATATGGAAGACTGCTTAACACCATATATGGATCTCTTAAGACGGCATACCTCGTCATCTTGTTCTGCTGAGATGAATCCAATAGGTTGATCCATGTAGATCTCTTTCTCAAATGTTCTATTAAGGAAGCCATTCTTTACGTCCATTTAGAATAGCTAGAGATCCAAATGGGCAACTAGGGCTAGAACTAGACGAATAGAGACAATTGTCACCACAGAAGAAAATGTCTCTTCATAATCTATACTCTTGATTAAGGTAAAACCTTTCGCCACGAGTCATGCTTTGAACTTGTCGATTGATTTATCCGCACCGCATTTAACCTTAAGTATCTACTTGCATCCAATCAATTATCGACGATGGAGTAGATCAACAAGTTTCCAAACCTCTTTTTTTGCATCGAGTCCATTTCATCCCTCATGACATGTAGCCATTTTTCTCTATTAGGTGAGTCCATAAACTCGTTATAAGGGGCATGCTCTTCTATTCCCAAATGAGTGCATAAGAATACATTTTTCTCGATATGAAAATATCTTCGAGGAATTTTTTCGCGTTCACTCCTATGGATAACAAGATCTTTTACTTGCCTGATTGAGGGTCTGCTCCCATTAGCCCCATGGCTCATAGGGTTGACGGTGTGTGAAGGGTCACTTCCACTAATCATATGGTTCGTGGGGCTTGTATTCAAGTCATCATGACCTAAATTTTGAGAACTAATATCGTCTATAGGCATGAAAGATTGAGGAATTACCCCCTTTCATGTTGACCTTCATTTTGAGAACCGATCTTGTTGGGCATGAAATTTGGAAGATCTTGAATTAGTGGAATTACCCTATTTTTGGTGGACTGGTGAAACATTCTCTCCCCCACACCAAAAGATAGTGGTGGTTCACGTTGTAACTCATACAATTGACCGTCCTATTTAATTTCACTGATAGCTGGAAACTGATCCTCTAGGATTTCAGTCATGCCCATATCCAGGTGTTCACTGAACATTTCATAGCATTTTAAATGCTTGGGGTATCGAATGAACACCCTTTTGGTTGCTCTTGGAATGTTGATGGGTTGGGTTATTCGCATTGTACGCCGAACTATATGGTTGCATATGGTCCAATATTTGTTTCCTTCCATTTCATAACTCATACGGAGTGGTGGACACTCACTTGCTTTGTACTCAATTGAGGATATATGTTGTCGTGAGCAACACATCTCTTCAAAAGTTAATGGATAGTTTGTCTTGCGCCGTCATAGACCTAACCATGTCAAGCAAAGTTTGATTCTTACGTTCCGCAATGCCATTTTGTTGCAAGGTATAAAGAATGGTAAGTTGCCTTATTATGCCCTTTTCACCACAATACCCTTTGAACATATTAGAAAGATATTTACGACCGTGGTTAGTCCAAAAAATCTTTACTTTTCGGTCCAACTGGGTTTCTACTTCAGCTATGTATTGTTTTTGTTAGGTGAAGAACAAGTTTTGAATTTTTCGGAAACTTTGCAAATCCGAACCAAGAGTCAAAACATAACCCATGTAATTATGTATATATCATGTTCTTGATGTAAGGGATAGCAAACCAACCTGAATTTTGCGATTTGAGCGAAAATTGTAGCTTTGATGCATGTTTGTCGGTCATGGAAATCATGTGAATCTCCAACAGAGGAGACCTCTACCATGAGCACACTCCGAAAAATGAAGCAGGCGGCTAGACCTCTCAATTTTTTGTGACCACAGCGTCGGAATTGCAGTCACAAACGGATCAGTTCGTTCGAGAAGATGAAGGGAAGAAGACACTACTCGTTTGCTCGATTATCCCGTGAATTCTCAATTCACGGGTTTTATATTTTAGACTATTGGGCTTGAATTAATCGAGCCCAATAGCTAATTCGAGTTGGGCTCGACAAATTGAGCCGCCCATCAGTCCTCTTTTATGCGTTAATTGAGCCCAACAGCCGTAAATTTAGTTGGTCCCACCAAAGCTAAATTCTTTTTCGTATCCGAGTTGTTGAATTAATTAATCCTAATTAATTCATCTTGACCCGATCTAGATCCATTCACGCAATTAATTATGTCCCACATAATAAATTCTTTATACTTCAATTCGTCAAATAGAACGACCCAGTAGAATCTATATCCAGATCGATAATAAATAAGTCTCATTAATTTAAAAATTATAAATGATATCTAACAATGCATTATTATCCGATCCAGTACAGACAAATCTTCGTTCAGAGAGCAAAGATGGCCATTACGTTGTCAAAGAGGCCCATGAACAGATTTTGGTAGAATCACCAAATTTATCCTCAGAAGAAGTAGCTCAATAGCTAAAACAGGTTTGGAATAAATACATCCAAAAGAAGGTGTTGATCTTTTCATGGCGCCTGATACAAGAGAAACTTATGACAAATAAAAATCTATTTTGGAGAGGATTAATAGGAGTTGAACAACTGCTAGATTACTAACTATGCAAGGAAGAATTGGAAGATGAAAACATATAATTCAAGAATGCAAACACAACAAAGCACTGTGAAAAAAGTAAATGATTGGTTAAAGATCTCAACGAATAGCCACATTTGCTAAGTTTGGAAGAATTTATGATGCTTACTCCAACTAGTGCCAACCGAGAGAGATGGAAATTAATTTGGATAGCGATGACATGGAAATTTTGAAGCCTCATAAATCAAGTACGCTTCATCAATGTTGACTTCAACATGGATGAATCACTCCAAAAATTCAGATGACTTGTTGGAACTGGTTTAGGCAAAAGACAAACAACATAGTTTTATTTACTCCCTTACCAATTGAATTATTCTACCTATCGCATACGTGGTCGGATGTAATTTATTTTTGGCCTAGCGGCACACAGAGACAAACCATTTATAAACTTTGTAAATATCTTTATTATATATAAAATTTGATTTATCAAAAAAAAATCTCAACCTACAAGGATTGGGCTTTTAATCGACTACTAGTTGGCATCTTTCGCCTTTTGGACTCCCCCTAAATTTTGTAGATTCTGATTAAACCCCCATCTACAGAATAAGCAATTGATGCTGTATCTAGTAAAAGCCCATCCCGTTAAGCCCACGTCATTCACTAAGCCTCTCAAGTTAAATTTAAATCCAAATTGGACTATTAAATCATTACAAGCCTAATCACAATTAGTAGGTGTAATCCCCGGCACGTGTAAGCGAAGCTTGCGGGGGAGTCGCGTTATATGCTCAACTCTCATGGATGGACATGGAGAATAATTAACAATATGTTTTTTTATGGTTAAGTAATAATATTTGTGTTCTTTTTGCGGAGACTTTATATGAAACATTTAGTATATTATCAATAATACAATGATATTACATCTTGTGAAAAATAATTATGGATACATACCAAATTTTTTTAACATAACTCAAAATTTTTTTTGGATTAAACAAAATTTATTAGTGGGTTTTAACCCGATTGTTCCAAAAATGTGCAAAGCTACATCATGCCCTATACCTCAAGTCAAAATATTAATTATAACTCTTGAGGTATGTGATTGGATCATTCATCCAATCACACACCGAGTAACAAAAATTCTGCAGTATAACCCTTGTTTTTAGCCATTTCCAACTCATCGCATGTGCCTCCTCAATATATCATCCAGGGTAATAGATACATCAATAAAATGCAGCATATTTCTCGCCCTCCATATTGTTAGGAATTTGCCTAATATTTAATTTCTATTATTTAACTTGAATTAATATTCATTGTAAGAATTCTAATTGTATTAGAACTCATGCCTATAAATATGAGATCTCTTAATTATTAGGGTTGAGAAGAGAGAGGCAAAAAGGAGAGAGACTGGGTGAGAGAAAAATAGAGAGATCTGATGCTTGGGATGTGGCTCTCTGTGTCTGTGGGACTTGAGAGGTTTTTCCAGTATCTTCTAGTTATTCTCTGTGTCTCTGTTGTATCACGAGAATGTTGTTTCTTAGATTGATTCTCCCATGGATGTAGGCTTTCAGGCCGAACCATGTAAATCTTGTGTTGTTGCATTGTTTTGTTATTTCCGCTTTCACAAATTTCTGGAATATTTCCTCCAACAAATATCAATAAGGCAAAGGTGAAGGAAGAGGTGTATGACCTCACCTAAATTTTGAAAAAGTAAGTTTGTTTACATGTATAACTTTTACCCCAAAACAATATTATACAAAGTTTATCGCAAATTTTTATGAAAAAGAATATTTTGGTACTAAAGTTTATTAACCACAAATAAATTTTGGCTACCCTTATTTAGAGCATCACTGTGCCCCTCCACATGAGAAACTTCGTAGAAATATTACAATAAATATATTGTATGATTGGATTTAAAATACTTTAGGCACTCACCCAACTGGAATTAATTTTTTCCCAATTATTACAGTTTTGTTACCGAATCAACTTATTTGAATTCCATTATTTACATTCTCTCGCCGGCTTAACGGAATCGTTGTTGTAATTACACCCACCCCCAAAAAACCGTGCATCTTCATAGTTATATAAAGATTTATGTGTTGGAAATATGTTTTCGCTCCTTGTCTCCCTACCACAATCTTTAGATGTCTTAGGTTTATCTTGGTATCAAACCAAACCGAGAACCTAACTTTTGTTTGGCACGACAAGTTGTTGTGGTCATTATATCTCAAGTTCTGTAAATTTATACAAAAATGAAATATAACTTAGAATTAGATAAACCCATACTTTCTTTAATCCACATACCAATTTTCAAGCTCATAATTGTTAGATTAGTTGTATTACCTTGGTTGCGCACACAGATCCAATCCAACTCACAATAAAATATGAATTTCTTATCAATTAGCATATTATTAACTATTTTATGCGAGTGAATCTATGCCCCGAGTGAGTTGGATTGTTTCACATTCACGAGGTTTGCGCCAAGCTGATCTCTTTCACCCTTCTTGTTCATTCTTAGTGAGGAGTTTTTTAAACATAATATATCCCATTTAGTTGCATCATATCAGATTTTGCCTTCATCTCTACCATGTGATGCCCTTATTGTTTCACATCTTCTATAAGCGAGTGATGTCTTGGTGTTTCTAAATGGGGGTGTGGGTAGTTGACCAAGTTGTTGACTATCATTCATGCTTACGAGGCTATCTCGGATCAAGATATCAACCCGAGGAAGAGCAATTGTTATGTTTCAGATAATTTTTTGCCAGCACGGGCCGTACACACTCATGGACTTACGGGATTTTAACAAGGCACCTTCCCCT
This sequence comes from Pinguicula moranensis, assembly GCA_028565015.1. Taxonomy (NCBI): domain Eukaryota; kingdom Viridiplantae; phylum Streptophyta; class Magnoliopsida; order Lamiales; family Lentibulariaceae; genus Pinguicula; species Pinguicula moranensis. The sequence goes on from JAOWBN010046518.1 coordinate 17,766, forward strand.
TTACTTATTTTGGTTGTCCTATTTTTGGGGGCTGCATGATTTAGTCTTTATTTTCTTCTCTATTTGACAAGATATGGAAGAAATTGGCGGGCTGGAAAGGAAGATTACTCCCATTGGGAGGTCGTATGACTCTTATCCAGTCAGTTCTTTCCTTAGAGGCTATCCATATATTCTCTCTACTCAATCCTCCAAAGATAGTTATTGATAAGTTGCATAGTATATTTGCTGGATTTTTGGGGGGTGACTCTAAGTTTGGCCATCGCCGACATTGGCAATTATGGTTGAGCAATTATTTTCTGAAAGCTGAAGGAGAGTTGGGTTTTAACAATTTGTTTGATGTAGACAATTCTCTAAATGCTAAGCTTGCCTGGAAAGCTGTTTACGATGATTCATTTTGAGTCAGATTTGTTCGTGTCAAGTACTTACCCATTGCTTCTCACCTATATACATAATATGCTCCTCCGTCAGCCTCTTCTCTCTAGAAAACAATGTCTTCTTATTTCAAGTTAATATCTAACTTGTCACCTTGGACTATTAACTCTGGCGGAGTGTCCCAATGGTATGATGACTAGTCGGGGTGGAGAGTCATACAGCTTGTGGATAAATGGGGGTCTTCCGCTCTTTGCAGCTTATAGATGTGACCCACCATCAAACAACTTTGTTCTCTTTCTTTCCTTTGCAGGCTATCCTGACAAAAGTCTCCAAGATGGGAACTCATCTCATGGGAGTCTCGGATATTTGGCTCTGGAAACCTAATCTGCATGGAAAGTTCTCTACAAAATCAGTTTGGAACCTTCTGCATTGTGTTCGGTCTTCTTTGTTACCTTTTAAGGTGGCTTGGTGTTCAGCTTTTTTCCTAAAGATTGAAGTATTTTATTGGCGAGTTTAGCACAATGTTGTCCTTATTGATACTATTGTGTAGAGATTAGATATTCCTTTAGTATCAAAACATTCTTTGTGTTCAGTGAGGAATCAATGGATCATTTATTTATTATTTGTACCAGTGCAGAATATGTTTGAAGATTTTTCTTCTCATCACTTGGTTTTCTTGTCTATTCTGGTCACCTTGGCATCCGATGTAGTTATGTTTTGAGCGATCTAGAGCTAACTTCCAATTCTTTCTATTGATTCGGATGCTCCCTCCACTGATGTTTTTGAAGATTTGATTTTCCTATAATGGAGTTTGATTCCAACATTCCAAGCTGACCCTCGTGGTATTGTATTGAAAGTGTAACGATGTTTATTCGATATTGCTCATTTGCTATGTCCTACATAGTGCACATCCTCTGTGGAAATTGTCATTTTGCGTCATTGGTAAATTCAAATTCAGATGGTTCCCTAGAATCGACCTTTGTTGATCCGTTGAGAACGCTGACCCTCTGGATTGTTAAAGTTTAACATTGATGATTCTGCCTTGACTACCTCCAGTGCTCGTGAAAGCATTCTCCGTGACTCAGATGGACATTGTTTATTAGCTTTCAATCAGTCTTTGGATGGGGCATCTAGCATCATGGCTGAAATTTTAGCTTTTTCATATAGTTTTACTCTTTACTATCTTCTTGGTCTTGATTGCGTTATCTTTGAATCGAACTCTTTACTTCTGGTGAACTGGTTCAACAAGCGCACGTTCCCCCATGGCACTATCACTTTACATGGCAGGACATCTTATCCTTGTAAATCTACTTTTTCTTTTAAGTTTGATATGTGTAGCATGAAGCCAACTTTTGTGTTAATCTTGGTTATCTTGGAGCGAGACATTTTCCTCTTTTTATGATATTGTTATGTGTCTCCCTTATTCAGTCTCGTTGGAGATGGATATTGATCAGACTCAGTTACCCTGAATTTGTCTCTTATCACGCACACTAATTTAAGATTTATGCTTTACTATTATTTTTCTTTGAGTTGATTATTTAATTTATAAGACATTTTGATATTTTTTTAATAAATATCTTTTTTTGCGCAAAAATAAAAATAAAAATCCATGCCCTGAGTTGAATAATAGATATCCCGGACTTGTCAACTTGGTAGAAAACTTCCCCGGCTTTATTCAACATTGGACGACCAAAATCCCAAACTGAAATTTTCCTTATACTAATAACTATCACTCATAAGAAATATTTGGTCAATTATTTTAAGTTCCCCTCTACTCTTCCCACCAACCACACCCAGCAACTTTCCTTTGGACAAAAATAAGCCCCAACCATAAAACCAAAGCCTCCCATCTTCCCAACAACGCAATATCACTCTCCTCGGATCCCCACCGTCCGAATCGCCCTCCTCAGCGGCCGAGATGAGTCCTCACCCAACTCCCCCTCTTCCTGACCTGTCAGCTGCTTTTTCCACGCCCAACTCCTTCATCTCCAATTGCCAATCCCACCTACCAATACATCTATACGTAACACGCCCTATAGTCCTCCAAAACATTTCATCTATTTAAAGACACATCTCTTACAAACCATATTTCAACAACTAAAACACACAGAGAGCAGAGAGAAAAAAGTTGGAAACAGAGATCCCATCCCCTGTTCGTCTTATCGGAGTGTTAAATTTCCCGTGGGGTTCAGATCAGATTAGATTGTGCGTTCAAGCAATGGCATCAGTGGTGGAGAATGGGCAGAAGGGAAATGGCTTCTGCTTGAAGCAGAATGAGGACCCACTGTACTGGGCGGCAGCGGCGGAGGGGCTCAAGGGGAGCCACCTCGACGAGGTCAAGAGGATGGTGGAGGAGTTTAGAAAACCGGTAGTCAAGCTCGGAGGGGAGTCACTAACCATATCTCAGGTCGCGGCGATCGCCGCACGGAATAATACAGTTTCCGTCGTGTTGTCGGAGGCGGCGCGTCCGGCCGTCAAGGCAAGCAGCGATTGGGTTATGGACGGAATGTTAAAGGGGACGGATAGCTACGGAGTCACCACCGGCTTTGGCGCTACATCTCACCGGAGAACGAAGCAGGGCGCGGCTCTGCAGAAGGAGCTCATTAGGTAAGGAACTAATTTTAATTGATTGTTGGTTATTTTACCGACGAATTTCTTAGACGTTCATGAACCATGTTTATTAAGGGCCACCCTAAATACTAGACAAACTTTGGTGTAAAAATTGAATTATGTGCATTCATTCAAAAAAATAAAACGAGAAATATTTTTGTAACGGTGCATTCAATTGAATGTGCTGAGCTGACACATTTAGGTGCATTCTGAGTCTTTTTTCATATCCCAGACTAGAATCGTGCAGTGATAAAAAGCGTACCACTTTTCATTTTGCTTCTAAGTCTGGCTCAGCATTAATAACTCGGTTCACACGACAATTTCATGTCCTGGCCAGTTGCCAACTAATACCTATCTCGAAAACCACATGGATCTAGTCTAGGAATGAGGGAAGGCGAGTCGTTTATTGATGACAATTCAGAAACAATTCAGATATAGATCCGAAAATCCCGCGTCACACGATCTGTATACGAGGCTTGATTGAACCAAACTCATCGAATAATCGTTGACAAAAATGAATTGGATGTGATCACAGGTTCTTGAACGCCGGAATATTCGGAAATGGGACGGAATCGAACCACGTGCTGCCGCACTCCGCCACTCGTGCG